>MJUU01028590.1:26902-63568 GCA_002080025.1 Modiolus philippinarum
TTTTTGAAAACCTACGGCTTTTCCCCATAGTTAACTACTAATATGTGTAAAACTAATAGTGAACAAATTACCAATAGGATCTAAAAAGGAGAGCCTAAATATTAAATTATTCGTAGTCTTTAAATAGATTTATACCAAAAATATCAATTCAGGAGATATAATTGATATATGGTAAATTCAAAGTATTTATGGTATAAGCAGGGGTTTACATTCCAGAGTGCACAGGGTCCCAAGAGACATGATGTTGTCAGTCACTAAATTCCCAATAACTTTTGTACTTTGTTATAACAATTCATTTGCAAAATAATACTGAAGCAGAAAAGCAAAAAGTGGAAAATTAAAAAAAAAAAAAATCGAAATCCAAAAACATGGCTACTCGAGTGTTACATACATACAGACAACACATCAAAGAAAAAAAATAAGCAAAATTACACAAGAACTGGATTTGATGGACATCTTGTTAAATTATGTATCGAAACCTTTTTGTTCATTTTCGAGTAAGTTTAATCTGTTTGCAATGTATATATATAGAATTTACAACTTTGTCGATTGAGATACAACATTTCTCCATTCGGGACAGTTGAAGTTTGAACTTTTAAAACGTGAGGCTTGCAAGTATTTTAAATATTTGAAAATTTTAAGTATCGAGAGTGTAGACATGTCATACGAGATACAATTGTTTAATTTTTAAATCGATACTTGACATAGGGATGACCTACCTTTTAAACTGATCCGAAACAAAAATATGTTTCTTGAGCCTGATGTCGTCAGGCATGGTTGCCATTTCGTCACAATGGTATGTATGAAGACGGCAAACTTTTCACGTCATAGTTGAATCAATGACAGATAACAACTTTCTCTGTACAGAATGGAGAAACGTATATTTCTCCAAATGGTCAGAAATTTGAGCTATTGTGTTTTAATTTATAGTTGCTTAAAGGGAAGAATAAGAAAAGCAAATAGAACTGAAAATATATAAATACTGAATATATATGCTATAATTATAAAAAACGTCTGTGTTTTGTTTTACAGAATATCAGTTCTCAAAGTTGTCGATCGAAGTGATTAAACCAGTGAACAATTCGCCTGACAAATGGAACGCCCTTGATTCAGGAAGTAAAACGCTTTGTCATTATCAAGAAAATGGTGTTACTTTTCTGGATATAAGATGCCCTGATAACACGGTTGGAAGATTTGTCAGAATAAAAAGGAATGGTGAATTTATGACGTTATGCGAAGTTCAAGTATATAGCAAACCTCCAGGTGACAAAAAAGTCTTAAGATTATTAGTAGAATATGTATGAATGTATTGATATCTTTGTCGATCAATATGTAATAAGAAAAATGTAATAAAATAGGGGTCATAGCGCCATTTGCTTTGAGGGAAAATTGTTAAATATTACTTATTTCTGGAAAATCTAATATTTGAAATTACAAACAAAAGAAACAGTTTCTCAGAATTATTTGGGACTTTTGAATCGAGTTCTGTCCGGAAACAAATCTATTTTTATGCGAAAAAAATCAATATATATGAATACATTGAGAGCGAATCACTAAAGAATGAACACTGTTTAGCTAAGGATGATTTATATTTAATCGATTTGTAGCGCTTCAGGTTAATTGTTTTTCGTAAATTAAAATTGAAGAATTGTCGTATAGGGAAAATTATAAATGCACTTCAATTTCATAAATTGTTTGTTTTTCATGAGGTACATATTTATTTCATTATGCTTAGAAATTCAGTATTCCTTCTTACTCGTATCCGAGGCGATCATTTCCGCCTTCAATTACACATAAGTTCCTATCTCGAAAGTCCCGTATTTGAAATGCCCTCTAAAATAATATAAGTGTGACTGACTTAAATTTCAATGTGGTGTCCTTATTGTTTTGTGTTTCCAATGTTGCCGTTGTCCATGGATTGTTCATTCTTTTGATTGAAGGTTCGGTTCTTAATTACTTCAGAATAATTTGCATCAATTAGTGTTAAGATAAAAAGCGGCATTTTTGGCAACAAAACGTATATCTTTTGGTTTTGCTTTCTTACCTGTTTTGTGTTTCTTACTCAACTGTTAGCATAAAAAACCAAAAAGTTCTGGTGTCAGAATAAAGGATTTCGTCAATTTTAAATATATATAAAACAGTGTTGTGACTGTTGCAAGATATTATAAATAACTAAAGAATCACTTGCTCAGCGATTAACATATTTTTTTTAAAATGTTAAAAGTTGGGATATGTTGTGTCTCACGAGTAACAGTTGTGGAATTTATTTTTTCTGATGATTTGAATGCGATAATTAACAAAACCACAAACCTATATTTTCTTCGGGTTTAAAATAATTTTGGTTCTTTAAGCATGCCGTCATTAGGTAATGTCACCTCTCTCCGTGCCGTCACGAAGGATAAGTTTGAAAACTGCAAACAATTGTGACGTTGTATTTCAACCAATCACTAATGGAGAAGAATAGTCCATCTAGAGAGAGAAAAAGCATCGGAATCAGGACAAAATTTCGATTGCATTCACCTGCCAAAAATACGATATTTACAAAACATATTTACTTCAATGCTATCTGCATAATATCAGCAGAGTAGCTTTCGATTTTCTTATTGATTTCTAAGAAAGATTTACTCTAAATCCCCTGTCTAAACCGAGCAAATTCTTCAGTTCCAGATGGTTCGGTTTAGACAGGTTTTCATAAATAGCTTCGTGGTTTTCATAAATATTACTATTTCATTGGCACTTAAATTCTATTGATTATAACTCTATAGAAAAACTGCATTATGTTAGGAACTTAATTTCTCGGTTTTAGCTACCCACGAAAACCATTAAAATTGGAATCCAACGAACAATAGTTCTTTCACGATAGCTTAAAATTGTTGGTTAAATCAACATAAATGTACCTTTATATTTTAAAATATTTACACCCCCCCCCCGAAAAAAGAAAAGATGTTCAGTACTTATAAAAAAGTATAATTTACGAGTGAATGCCTCGCTTTATCAATCCATGTGTTATTTCTATTGACAAAATAGAACAAAAGATACGACTGACAATTTTCCTAGTACTGTGTTAAATGTTGAAATCAATTCATGGTTTATTATTATTGACAATATAGAACAAAAACATGACTGACAATTTTCCTAGTACTGTGTTAAATATTGAAATCAATCCATGTTTTATTATTATTGACAAGATAGAACAAAGACATGACTGACAATTTTCCTAGGACTGTTTTAAATATTGAGATAAATCCATGTTTTATTATTNTAGAACAAAAGACATGACTTACAATTTTCCTAGTACTGTGTTAGGGACCGACCATTTAACCTGAAAGGGGGGGGGGTCTATGTTTTTTTTTTCTGGACAGAATATTTTTTTCGTGCTTCGCGCGAAACAATTTATTTATTTTTTTCCGCGTGTATCAACAAAATATTTTTTTTTTCAAAATTAACATTATTTTTGGGGGCAGAAAGCCTCCGTCAGAAATTTTTTTTCACCATTTTGGCAGCCAAAATAATTTTTTTTCACAAAAAATCGGCTCAAGATTAATTTTTTAGAAAAAAACCAAAGCCCCCCTCCCTTCCAAGCTAAATGGTCGGTTCTTTAAATGTTGAAATCAATCCATGTTTTATTATTATTGACAAGGTACAACAAAAGACATGACTGACAATTTTCCTAGTACTGTGCTAAATGTTGAAATTAATCCATGTTTTATTATTATTGACAAGATAGAACAATAAACATGACTGACAATATTCCTAGTAGTGTGTTAAATGTTTAAATCAATCCACGTTTTATTATTATTGACAAGATAGAACAAAGACATGACTGACAATTTTCCTACTACTCTGTTAAATAACACAATACCGAAATTACTGTTAATTTAGGTTCTGCATATGCACATTTCGACAACTTATTTCTCTTCAGTGCAGATAAAATCAAAACATTTAGAAGTCCATAAACCGAAACACATTTAAAGCTGATAGAGAACAAATAACCAAAAGGATCTAAATAGAAAAGCAAAAATTCAGCTACGGACAGAGCTATGCATGATGGAGATACTCCTTAGTTTTAAGCACAATTTTGTAAACTTTAGATATTGCAAGTTTTATAATAAAATCGGTTTACGGGTCAACACCGAAGTACTGAATACTGGGTTGGTGAATACCCTCGGGAACTAACAGTCCACCAGCAGAGGCATGGGCCAAGTGGTAACAAATAACACAATACCGAAGTTACTGTTAATTTAGGTTGAAATAAATCCATGTTTAATTATTATTGACCAGACAGAACAAAAGACATGACTGACAATTTTCCTAGGACTGTGTTAAATGTTGAAATAAATCCATGTTTTATAATTATTGACAATGTATAACAAAAGACACAACTGACAATTTTCCTAGTACTGTGTTAAATGTTGAAATCAATCCATGTTTTATTATTACTGACAGATAGAACAAAAGACACGACTGACAATTTTCCTAGTACTGTGTTAAATGTTGAAATCAATCCATGTTTTATTATTATTGACAGATAGAACAAAAGACACGACTGACAATTTTCCTAGGACTGTGTTAAATGTTGAAATTAATCAATGTTTTATTATTATTGACAAGATATAACAAAGACATGACTGACAATTTTCGTAGTGCTGTGTTAAATGTTGAAATTAATCCATGTTTTATTATTATTGACAAGCTAGAACAAAAACATGACTGACAATGTTCGTAGTATAGTGTTAAATGTTGAAATTAATCCATGTTTTATTATTATTGACAAGATAGAACAAAAACATGACTGACGATGTTCGTAGTATTGTGTTAAATGTTGAAATCAATCCATGTTTTATTATTATTGACAAGATAGAACAAAAGACACGACTGACAATTTTCCTAGTACTGTGTTAAATAACTAAATACCGAAGTTACTGTGAATTTACTTTCTGCATATCAAAAGACACGACTGACAATTTTCCTAGGACTGTGTTAAATGTTGAAATTAATCCATGTTTTATCATTATTGACAAGATATAACAAAGACATGACTGACAATTTTCGTAGTACTGCGTTAAATGTTGAAATTAATCAATTTTTTATTATTATTGACAAGATATAACAAAGACATGACTGACAATGTTCGTAGTGCTGTGTTAAATGTTGGAATTAATCCATGTTTTATTATTATTGACAAGATAGAACAAAAACATGACTGACAATGTTCGTAGTATTGTGTTAAATGTTGAAATTAATCCATGTTTTATTATTATTGACAAGATAGAACAAAAACATGACTGACAATGTTCGTAGTATTTGGTTAAATGTTGAAATCAATCCATGTTTTATTATTATTGACAAGATAGAACAAAAGACAAGACTGACAATTTTCGTAGTACTGCGTGAAATGTTGAAATTAATCCATGTTTTATTATTATTGACAAGATAGAACAAAACACATGACTGACAATTTTCCTAGTACTGTGTTAAATGTTGAAGATTGTTGTAATTATTAACTGTTTTTTTATTAGACCTTTGTCTCTCTAAGGCAACAAATATGAGTTTATTGTAAACCACGGACAAAACTTAATGCCTGAAATTCGGCAATTGTATTTAGTCCGAAATTCCTTGCAGTTTAAGAATACATTGAGAAGTTACGTTACTTAGACATTTTTCCTTCATATTTCATCATAGATCAAATTTTTTGAGTATTATTTCAATCGGGTTTAAAGTAAAGACTAGTGGTTATCAAAAGAAGACTAAACATTGTATATTTATGTTCAACTTTTAGAGTAATCTTAGTTTTTTCATTCAACCAAAGACAAAATCGTTTAAAGATAGGGTCTCATGTTGACTTTGAGATGAATAGCAAGCTTGGAAATGTTTTGAAATCGAATTGCTTTTCCAAGGGATAACATCGACAAAATACAATTAAATGATATTTTGATGCAATGTATTTTACTTCTCAGAGCCAACATGCATATGCACAGGTAGTGGAGATCCTCATTACAAAACATACGATGGACAATGGATACATTTTCAAGGGGCATGTAAATATACATTGACATCTTATAAAGATGACAAATGTGTATTTTCTGTGGAAGCAAAGCATGAATACAGAGGAAATAACAAGCAAGTTACATACTTGAGACTTGTTGATGTAAAATATAAAGGCCATACATATCGGCTATATAAGGGTCGTAAATTCTTTGTAAGTAAAGCTACCTCAAGTAGAATTTTTAAAGATTCTTTTTATAATTTACTATAAAACAACGACAGTAGAATACCGAAGGAACAATGGAAGCGATGACTACAAAAATCGAAGTCCAAAGACATGGCAAAAACAAAGACAAAACAAGGACGTGAGACAGCTACAATGCACGGAAATAAAAAGATAACATTAAGAACTAAAGCACTCATAGTGTGAACTCCCATGAAAACCGGGAGTGACATTAGGTGCTCCGGAAGGGTAAGCATGTCCTGCCCCGCTAGCGACACCCGTCACATAATCAGTGAAGAATATAGTGTTCTGAAAGGTCTGTGTGGTAGCGGATTGGTTTATGTCATTTGAAACAGATTTCTCGGAAATGATAATTTAATGGTCATAACATTGAAAAAAAAATCAGTCATGTGGATTTTAATTGTCTGCAGTTTTCATATGGTAGTTATGATTATTTGTTATATGAATTACGAAAAAGTTTTCAAACGGTTGATGCTATAAGATTCATATGTTATGTAATATCTGTAAATATAGATGACAAGGCATATTCTGCATGTTTTACTGGCTTCAACGTAAGCTCGTTCAAGGTTGACACTTTGGCTTTCCAATTTAGATCCTTTTGGTTGTTTGTTCTCTATCAGCTTTTACACATTTTTTGGTGAATGGACTTCCAAATGTTTTGGTTTTATCTGCACTGATGAGACATAAGTTGTCGAAATGCGCATATGCAGAAAATAAATTTACAGTAACTTCGGTATTTTGTTATTTACATCCATGAGATTTTATTATAAACCGGCACAATTGAATACACTATCCTACAGACTTGAAATCCGCAATAAAACGTATAAGTCACTTCTAGAATCAAGATTAAAGTTTGCATTTTTAACCTAAATTTATGAAAGAAAGCACAGGGAAAATTTGGAAAGGCAGTTTTCTACTTGACAGAAATGAACCTGTCATCCATGAGGATTTTTTTATACTTTTGTTAATAGATCATTTATAATCTCAACTACGGGAAAGGGCGAAAAATGTACATGTCACCATGCTTTTATCAGATATATTTTACTACGTTTGCCAAATAAACATTATTTACGGGAAAAGGGAGTTAATTTGCTGCAAAGTTAGCTAAGCATGTGTTTTACATTAGTCACTCAATTATGACGTCACAAAGGAAACCTGTCAATAGACTGTTCCGGCCAAAGATTTAACCTAATCCGTATTTGACTCTATATTTTTCAAATACGCTAATTAATTGCGCAGCGCAAAAGTGTCTTTCTACCTTAAGTTTTCGGAATTCAAATGAAAAGATGGGAACAATACAACTTATTTTTTGATATTCGACAGGGATAAATAGTAAGAATCACAAGTTAACATCTTTAACCGAAAAAGAAGGTTCACCAGAACCTGTTATGGTAACAGCAGTAGTTATATAAGTAATGTACGTTACTTTAACTCATTCGTAACAAATGTAAAAGTTGTAGCTTCTTAAAGTTTCATTTGACCAGGTAATATTTAGAACAATAGAAACACACCTAGAGCATTAAGAAAATAAGCTCAATTAAAGAGATGCGTTTGGTTCAGAAGTTCTTTTGTTAAAATGGTCATATGCAGAAACCTAATTCACAATGATTATTTAGTAATTAGTTATTCAATAAAATGCACTGTGTTGTGTGTTTTTACAGGTTGATGATATTCAAAAATATGCACCGTATAACAATGACGGCGTAAATGTGTATATGACCGGTAACAATCTTCGACTAGACTTAACCATTTGTAGAGTATCTGTACAATATGATGGGAACCACATTTTCAAAGTAACTGTTCCAAAGAAACTGGGTAATGACCTGAAGGGACTTTGTGGTAATTGTAATGGTTTGGCCGATGATTTTAGAACGAAAGACGGCAAAGATGCATCTTCATCCCCCAATAAATATACTGTAATTGGAAACAGTTATGAAATTCCGGATGATTCAGATTTGCTCATACCGCAGTAAGTTATCAAGTTATATTATACTTCACGTTAATTTCCTAAATTTTGATTGGTTAACCGTACGGGCGGTATTTAGGTATACCATCCCTCTGTTGAGTTTACCACCCTTCTGTCGAGTATACCACCCGCTGTAATCGTACAGTGACATTACTTGAAGTAGCAATAGTCAAGATGTTTTTTATATATCATATGCTGTCTTAAATTTCGGATGGTATACTAGATTAACACACTCAGAAAAGAATATCATCCTCGACTATCGTCTCGGGTGATATACTTCCTTCGTGTGGTAATCTAAAATACCATCCTCAATTACAGGTAGTATGTGTAAATAAATTTCCAAATGAATACCGAAGCAAGAGCCAAAAATCGTTTATCCAGAATGCCTGACAATATTAGGATTACATACAAAGAGAGAGCGTAAATGACGAAGACTAAACAAACAGTACATAAAACAAACGCCACAAAAAATAAGGCACTAACAGTGTGAACCCTTAAAAAACAAGAATGTCATGACCTGCTTCACATGTGACACCCGTCACATTGCGAGTGAAAAGTCCGATGTAATGTCAAATTCGGTAAATGTCAATCCAGTAATATCTCGGGTTCTTTTATACAATTAATGACTTTTGGTGAGGTTAATACCAAAATTTAACAACCCAAGAGATGTGATAATTACCGAGACCTACAACCGAGGTGATTATCAGATCTCACGGGTTTTTAAATTGTGGTTTTAACCGAAATCAAAAGTCATCAATTATTTTATCATATGAAAAGCTTTCACAGACTTTGCATTTCCTTCTTTTAACATTGTTTGTACTTTAGAAAAATAAATTTTCCCTGTTACTATATATGGGTACACGCTGAAGTGTGACATTACAGTAAGTGACGTCGGGTTTAACTTGATCTATTTTTGGGTACGTGACAGCAGTGATAAATGTTATGTCTACCTCGCGTGCATAATTGAGCAGTGAACATAACGTTTTCTCACTAGAAGCAATGTATACTTCTATCCAATCAGAAGAGAAAAGATTTTTAGTCATATAATAATGAAATATGCCCATCTCCATTTGTGATACAGACGATCATAAAACGTTTTGAGTGACAATAGTAACAGTGATTGAACATAACCCTGGCAAAGTAGCTTTTGAGATAGTATTTTTGCTCTATTGACAAAATCGACGTACACATCACATACACGGCAGTAGCGAATGAGCTGTGAAATGCACACTCCATATGCCGTATAATCATGTTGGGTGATATTTGCTATGATATTCACTGACATATTAACTGTGTTGAACAATATTTTAGCTTAAATCCATCTGAAGTATTTGGATGATATCGACGGACACATGTCTTGTCCAGGTTCAAGATGATATATCAATCTTTGTCCTATTTCATTCTCAATAAAGGAGTTTTTGGCGAATATTTCATCCTTTCTATCTTTCACTTTTTTTCATTTCATCTTCATATTTTTTATACTTTTATTTTCATCTCCTCATTACAAAAAGCTACATAAATTTGTTTATTATGTTTTATAAATGAAATTGCTATAACTGTATTTTTTTCACAGATGCACACCGTGGCGTGACGTGTATATGTGTACAAAAGAATTGAGGAAAAAGGCAGATGCATCACTTTGTCGGGAATTAAATCCAAAAAATAAAGATGGCAGTATTTTCAAGAAATGTATTGAGGCTGACATATCTAGAGCACAAGAAGTGTATGATTCTTGCCTCATCGACTTCTGTGCCTACCATAATAGTTCCGAGATAAATAACATTGTTTGTGATGGTCTTCAAAGTTATGCTGAGCAGTGTGTAATTTTGGATATACCTATAAAGTGGCGTAGCAAATCCATATGTCGTAAGTATTTTAGATATTTATTCTTGAACTTGATAAATTGTTTATGTGTTGTGTATGCTGATTTATATTATAATATTAATTTTGTACTTTCGTTTCCATGTAGAAAGTTTAGAAATGTACCTGCTTCATAATTTCTGATATTGCACATTTGATCATGATAAAGAATGATACTGTACACTCACCTTGATTGATGTTTCCTGGCCACACCTCTTCAAGGCACAACTCCGATATACCACGCCCCTTTGGTTGTCATCATTGACTGAAGTCATCTCAATTAAATATAATAAAACAATTGTGGCACTTCTATATTCAATCAATATGGCGTTTAGCAGAACGCAAAACATAATATTTAACTCCGGTAAACCCTCGTTCAATTTTACTGTATTGCTCCGTTAAACCCAATATTGATCTCGTAGAAGTGCCATTATGATATACAATTGAACAGATACATAATTATTGTCAACGAAAGATCACCAACATCAAACAAACAAATCAAAATTGCCAGTAAAGAAAATAATGCTATATTCAATATAAACGATTGATTTATCTTTAATATGTGTCGTTATAGCTCTTTCATGTCCAGTGAATGCAGAATATAATCCCAAGATGTCAGATTGTCCAGCCACATGTGACGATCCTAAAGCCCCTGAAAAATGCACGCGTCCAGAAGTTGAGGGATGTCAATGTAGCGATGGATATGTACTCAGCAATTCAGTTTGTGTTCCAAAAGAAGAATGTGGATGCAAAAATAATGGAGAATATATACCAGTATGTTAATGCAATTGTTTGATAGATGAAATTTCCCTCTTCCATTTTTTATAGAAAACAACGTCAAAATTTCAAATCTGATCTGATATCAGCTGATATCAGATGACAAATTCGATGTCAAAGTCTGTAAAAGTAACATTTTACATGGTTCACACTAGAAAAAAAGGGAAACAAATCGATGCATCGGCATTTTTTTCGATTTAAAAAAAACACACAAAATTTTGATTTTTAGCGGTACATTGAGTTCTGTATTTAATTATTCATTTAGTCATATACTTGATGTCAACGTAACTCCCGACTGGGACTTGCATATATGATCAACTTGAAATTAAGATATGAGATATCATTATAAATTTAATAATATTTCACTTTCATCAATTTACCACTCAGTTTAGATTAACACTGTGCTATGTGATTACCTAAGATGAAATTAAGTTTCTTTTGTAGCTGCACGGTGAGTTGATAAACATAGGTCGTTAAGGGCAATGGTAAGGGACTTGATGTCCATTTCTAACTCTTTTCCCTAATTTCTAATTCATTGATATCTAATAACCGTCTAGCAGCAAAACATTCAGGTTTAAATTAAAAACGTTACTTTATGTCTTTTTCGGCTAAGGGTATTCACCAGTCCAATAGTCAGACTTGTCTGACACGAAAATTTACCTTGCTTTTTATGGAATTAACTGTCTTTATGAAAATTCTAACCTCTTAAAAATACTATGGCTTCTTTCCGTGTATGACACTCGGTAGATGGCCTAAGTACTAGATTTGGCTTAATATTTCGGTATTGTTGGAAATGAGTACTTCTTTTCTGACAATCTTTTTGGATTATGGTTTTCCCATACCGAATAGGTGGTTATTTTCGCGAGGACTCGATTTTCGCTTAATTCGCGAACAAAATTATTGATTATTATTTGATTCTAATGCTGCTGACGAGAGGTTACTCCTTAAAACACGTGTACAGCATAACAGAATTTTACCGTTAATTATGCAACTTTGTTATTTTTGTATTTTTAACAGCTTGGGACTCAGGTTGAAAGTACAGACTGCACTAGTATTACCAAATGTCAGAGAGGAACAAACGGAAATGCAGAACTAGTAACAGTTAAACTACAACCTTGTGGTAGCAACGCCATCTGCAAACCTGTGAATGGTCACTTTCAGTGTGCATGTAAGCCTGGGATGCAAGGAAACCCTTTAAAAGAATGCTCTAGTAAGTAATGTCTTCAAAACTCTTGTCAGGAAACAAATGAAGAAATATTAATTTATACTCTAGTAACCCTCACTGTGTTATCCGTATTGATAATAATCGGTCGATACATTGTACTTGAAGCACGGACCTCATACAGAGGCTGTATTTCTTCACAAAAATAGTTTAGTTTGAGTTTGAAAATAGCTATGTTTAGAATTTATGTAACTGCAAATTTGTACTGAATAAACCGAGAATTGATATGAGGTAAATGAACATGAGACAAAATCACTACAAACTTAACAATTGAACAGCGTTCTAATTGTTGTTCTTCATCTTGAAGTCACCAAGAGAAATTCAACAATGAACTTTGCTCATACCTCATAGTATATTCAAGTCACATCCATACCTTTACCCCATTAATTAGGGATCTTTTACAAAAATGAAATTAAATTGCAAAATGTTCTTATAATGGATGTCATCCATTGCTCGACACAATGACAAATACACAGCAATAGGGCACTTACTCGTTAATTGGAAGACAACTTGGCAAAATTAAATTTTGGGATTTAGACTCGATAAACAGGTGTTCAGAAAAGCATTTTGAAATTGCAAAGAAATGCTAAAAGTTGAAAGTATGCAAATGCATCCATATGAAAATTCTCTCGAGAAAATTACATCATAGCTTAAATATGTAGAGAGCATTAACTCTCAAATGGGGAATCATTTTAAGGACTCCACACTGAGAGAAATTTTCAATTATGGTTTTCTCAATTGCTTGAATAATACATTAACTATTTACATTAAATAATTATCTTGAATATGTTTTTCGTATTTCTTTCTGCACTTGTCTAGCAAATGAAAATTGAGGATACGATAGATATTGATGTGTACTGCTAAAAAGCTATTTTATATGTAGATGTGAATTTTAAAAACTAGGCAACAAAAGAGAAGATACATATCACAATGATGTTTTTTTAGCAAGAAACATAATATATCGACCGAGAATCACCGTATCTGAACGAGATGCTATATTTATCGCTTTTGTGTCTTTCACGTACCGCAGAATTTCATGAAATTAGTGTCAACTTTTGATTAAGACAATTGCGACATTGTAAGAGCACTTTGCCAGTTTAATTAATGTTTGTTGACAACCCCGCATCCATGACCAGAAAAGACATGGATGTAGCATTGTTCGACAATTAGCAAAGAATTCCGTTCAGACCCATGCTAGGGGCCGTTTTGAACTTACTGCGAGGTATGAACAAAGGTCATTGATGAAGGCCACATGGTGACTTCAAGATAAATCACAACAACATAAGCGTTGTTCCTTTGCTTGTTAGGGCCCCGCCATGAAATGGCGGCGCCCTATAGTAATCAATATGTCCGTCCGTCTGTTCGTCAGCGTTTTCTATGTCGTACCATAACTCAAGATTGTCTTCACCGATTTTTAAGATTTTTTTACTTAAAGTTGAACTTGACCAAAGGAAGCTCCCATTTGTTTTTGAGGAAAATCGGAAAATGATTTTTGGGAAAAAACTTCGTTTTTACATGAAAAAGTGCATATTTGGAGAATTAGCTCTATGTCGTATCATATCTCAAGATTGCATTCAGGGATTTTTATGATTTTGATACTCAAAATGGATTTGACCAAAGGTCCCTTTCGTTTTTTAGGAAATTCGGAAAATGATTTTTGGGGAAAAACTTCGTTTTTATATGAAAAAGTGCATATTTTAAGAATTCGCTCTATGTCGTAAAATAACTCAAGATTGCCTTCAGGAATTTTAATGATTTTGACACTCAAGGTTGGACTGGACCAAAGGAAGCTCCCTTTCGTTTTTAAGGAAAATAAAAAAAAAGGAAAAAACTTTGTTTTTATATAAATAAGTGCATATTTTGAGAATTACTTCTATGTCGTATGATAACTTAAGATTGCTTTCATTGATTTAAATGATTTTGATACTCAAGGTTGGACTTGACCAAAGAAATCTCCCTTTCCTTTTTGAGGAAAATAGGAAAATGATTTTTGGGAAAAACATAGTTTTTATATGAAAAAGTGCATATTATGAGAATAAGCTCTATGTCGTACAATAACTTAAGATTGCCTTCAGGGATTTTAATTATTTTGATACTCAAACTTGAACTGGACCAAAAGAAGCTCCCTTTCGTTTTTAAGGAAAATCAGAAAATGATTTTTGGGAAAAACATAAAATGACCTTCGTATATTATTTTCAATCTTTTGATTTGATCTGAACAGATGAGACATAAGTTGTCAAAGCAGCCACATGTAGAAACTAATTTACAATAACTTAAGATTTTGCTTTCCCCCCAAAATTGTTTTATGATTTACATGAAATTCTGCAAAGAGGCTTTTGGGACACACAAGGGGGCGGGGGCCTCTCTGACTTTGTCAGTATTCTAGTTTTAAAATGTATTTGTTGAGACTTTGTATCATGTGCATGTACACCATATGCTTTCCTTCATCAGGAAACGCTTGAATTTTTCAGATCCATATTGTACATGTGCAGCCTTTGGGGATCCTCATTACAGAACATTTGATGGACAATGGATTCATTTTATGGGAGCCTGTAAATATGAAGTAGCCACGATAAATAAAGCAAATTGCAATATAACAATTGAAGCAAAGCATGAATATAGAGGAAATAATCATCAAGTTTCCTTCATTAGACTAATTGACTTCATATATAATGGGAAGATGTATCGACTTCACCGAGAAAGAAATTTTTACGTATGTTTTTTTTTCTCAGTATATCATGGAATGTTAACATCTAAAGGATACCAATATATTAAAAGAGCAATGAGTGTGTATTTACAATATACGAGATTTTTAAAAATATTATTTTGCATAATATTCCGACTGGGTTTTTAAATTTAAAGATTGGAAACTTGAAATACATTTGTATCATAATTTTTAGAAAATTTTGTTTAAAACTAAGGCGTGTTTTGGCTCTTCTTTTTAGATCCTATCGGTAACTTGTTCTCTGTCAACTTTTACACGTTATTTTGTTTATGGATTTCCAAATATGTTAAGATTTGATCTGCACTGAATAGGGTCTGTAGGTCTCGTCATGTGACACCAAGAAATCACGATAAAATTGAAATTTGAAAACGTTTCCCACCAAAATATGACGTTGCAGCATTATGACGTCCAATTTTTTGCTTGAAACGTCATATTTTTCTGTAAAAATGCATTTTCCGGGTACAAATTATGTACCCGGAAGTTCCAAAATTGAACGAGACTTACAGACCCTATAGATATATATTGTTGAAATGGCCATATACAGAAACTAAATTCCCAGTAATATGTATTTACATTGATTGTATTTATTAAATATCTCTCTTGTTCTTACATCAATTCAGGCAAATTTAAAAGGACTACTAATTTATATGAAGTTCATTATTGCTGCCTTAAATTAGCCCTTTATGCCACCACAAAAAGATCCACTGCCAGAAACTTGTTTTTGTCTACCACATTTGAAATGAACAGTGTACTTATAAGACTAGCAATGCAAATAAAGTACATGCAACCTTATAAAAAAAACTTATTTCTTAACACAGCATACTAAAAAGAAAACAAATATGGTGAATTCATAGTATACAAGAAATATTACGGACTATATCAACTAATGAAATATGCTACCATATATATTAGCTCCGACTTCCGTATACCGAGCTAGCACCGGTATTGATAGTTTGGCATTTCCATTAATTCATAGAACAATAAAGATACACAGTAATAAAATTGGAAAAAGTCAAATGTTAAAGATCAGTTAAGCCAAAAAAAAAATTACCTATGATTTCAGCGGAATCCCATGTTAATACACGAACTAGCACAGACTAAAATGGTGTGTCATATACCTGCAATTTATTATCTTTGGCTTCAGTTAATCCTTATTGACACAAAACACTGAGAAAATCTATTGACTTCAGAATTCATAAAAAATATGATTCCCAACATCTTACAGTATAGTTGAAAAACAGTATTCGCTTGAGATATTTTGAATTCTTGTGCTAATAACGAACATTGACATAAAATTTATCTTTCTTCGTCTCATTTTACCAAAATGTTAATGAATTCTTAATCTGGCATCAATTTCACTAACTTTCAAATCCTCGAGAAAAGTTAGAGATCTAAACTCCTGCGATTTTTGGAAACGTGCGTTTCAAATCTAGTAAAAGTGTAAAAAAACATCTATCTGTAATATGTTTTTGTTCACAGAATGAAAAAAAAACCTTCACTATGGAGATAATTTACCAAAGGTGACATATTAATTAATTGTATTTTGCCTCATATCTAAAAATTAATTAATATATACCATGACCATTTGTAAAATTGTAAAAATTCTGTGAACACATGTTTTACAAATTAGTTTCACGGATAATATTTTTGTCAGTAGTGCTTAATCATAAGACTGCGGGGCTCTATGTTAACGATAAATGTATCTTGTTTTTTTTTCATTGAAAACTTTTAAAAATTAACACTAAAACTAAAGTGGCGATTGAACTTGAACCCGTGGACTAAACAATTGCTTTAGTTTAACCTTATAAACTCTCTCAACACGGCTAAAGTATATACATGCTTATTCAAACACTAAAAATACACTTTTTAGAAATATTTGATGCCTTCCTAATAAATTAATATTAGATACTATAAGATGTCATAAAAGTCATACATTTGTACACATAGCAAAAAACTAGCCGGTATACTTTTTCATGTTGTTTTCTGCACTCGTATCAGTCATGTGACCAGGGACAAGGTCTGCGTACACATGTTAGAAACACATGTTAGAAAAATCTCCTTGGTTCGATTTTGAAAAAAAAAACTGTGGGTAAGCTTTTTCTTTATATAACCCTTTATTTTAATTATTTAGATTTATATGGGTTTTTCTTTTTGTGCTGCATCTCCATAGTTCGACGAGAAAAATATTCAATAGTATTCCGATTATTGGATATTTTGACTCTCTTTTGAAGGTTCATAGTTCAAATAAAGTAAATGCTCCATTTATTGCTCATAGAAGTTAATATTACATCTTTTTGGCGTCAGTAATATTTGCTTTAATAAAATAATCATTTATATCAATTAAACTGTTCTACTTAGGAATTATTTAAGAAAAAATTAAATGTATATCCAACTGTGTGAGCAAATTATATCATAACGAATTGAAATGTGTTTTCAAAAATTATAAAAATACCGGATTTCAGGTTGACGGAATAAGAAAGTTTCCGCCTTACAAAGACAACGCGGTAAACGTATACATCTCTGGGAACAAACTCCGACTTGAAGGTCCTTGTCAAACAGTTTTGGAATATGACGGAGCCCATCACATGGAACTAACCATTTCGAAAGAATATGGCAACGATGTACATGGATTATGTGGCAATTGCAATGGAAAAACCGACGACCTAAAAACTAAAGAGGGCAAAGATGTATCGTCTGATAAGAACAAATATTCTTTGATTGGAAACAGTTACGAAGTCCCAGATGATTCCGATTTGTTCATAAGTGGGTAAATATTAATTAAAATAAACCAAACACAGTATCCTAAGTTGATATTTAAAACGGTTTTCACTAAAGGAGGTTTGCTCTTCATGTTTTGGGGATTTCTGTCAGAATTTCGGGATAATTTGGTTTTATCCACTTAAAAGCATTATAATTTTTTGCCCATGGACATCCTTAATTTTCCCAATAATTTTAATTTATGCATCTTTATGAGCATTCTGTAAAAATTTCATTAAATTTTACTTATTCAGTCACATTCATTAGTGGTCAAACCTTGCTAAAGTTAATCCTATGAAAAAATCCGAGCAGTTCAGTTTCCCGTAAAATTTTCAGTCACTTCTTACTCAAAAACGAGATCATCAACCTATCATTTTTTTTCACTTAAATTGTTTCTTTTTTCAATTTCTAACAAAAAATCACATTTATTTAAAATCCTATTTATTTTCATATGGAGTAGCGAACCCTCTTAAAAATCCGCCAAATACAGATTTACTTTGGTTACATGTTGATAATGATGCATTCTATAAACCAAAAACCGCTATATCTAACAAATCAAAATATTTATTTTGAAAAATTAAATATGGTCAAGGTGAGGATATAAAGCAGTAATATGTCAGTCCTATAGAATAAGATTTTGTGAGTGTACTTAATTTTTCATTCCAATTTTATCACAAATAGTCACATAATTTTCTCACTACATATGATATGCAAATAGACTGTAAAATTTTTGTTGAAATTTCAAAATGTCATACAAAAAGGGGGAAATTGAAAAAAGATAAACAGGTCAAGATCTACGTTTTAGCTTTTTTTTGAAAAATGGGTTGATAAGTGTGGCAGAAAAAGTTGAACACTTCATTACCTCCATTACAAAATCTCATTGCCTTTTTTTATGGGAGTTAAATTGGCGTCAAGAATTATGACAAAATAATATGATTTATTAAAGATTGTGTGGTGCTTTTTCGTATGCATTGAGAGGATAGGTGAAAGGAGAAAAAAAATAACAAATAATATTGACCCGATTCAAGTACTGCTACGTGAATCCCTACTGTATCCAAATGAAACCTTACATTTATTGAAACATAAACTTGTTTTATTCTACAGATGCACACAAGCTTTTGATGCTCATCATTGCACACAAGAACAACGCAAAAAGGCAGATGCTTCATATTGCAGCTTAGTCAATCCCAAAAATAAAATGACCAGCATTTTCAAAAAGTGTATTGAGGCCGATGAAACAAGAGCATTGGAAACATACGACTCATGTATTATCGATTTTTGTTCTTTTATGGATGAGCCGGACATAGTTTGTGAATCTTTAGAATCTTATGCAGATCAGTGTCGAAATTTAGAAATACCGATCAATTGGAGAGATGAAAACAGATGTCGTGAGTTTTAATTATATTTTTTCTTCACCACCAACTATTTGATGTCTGGCTTGGATAAATGTATAAAAAACTAGCAATATATTATTTTCTTTTAAATGTCAACTTAATTCAACATTACATAAAGTGCTATTTTACTGTTTTAAATAACCGACATGAATAAGGGGCAGTCATCGCTGTAACGGGTTTACTTGATACCAGCCGTTATAAATTTTACATCAATTGCAAATGAAACACATTTCATTTTTTTCTACAGCTTTGCCTTGTCCAGAAAATTCTACATATAAATCAATGATATCATCTTGTCCAGCCACTTGTACAGATACAGAGGCACCCAGCAAATGTAAACTGAAACCAAGAGAGGGATGTGAATGTAGACAAGGATATGTACTCAGCAACAAAGCATGCGTGAAATTGGAGGAATGTGGTTGTCATACTGATAATGGGGAATACGTACCAGTAAGTTGTCATTCAGCATACTGTGTTGTCTCCCTACTAAAAATAAATTCTTCAGATAGCCTTTGCAGTATTTATTTGTAGTGCAATTGAAAAAATCAATTTGAGAAGATATTGGGTTAAATTAAGGACTATTTCCTTTTGCAAAGCTCTGTCGTTAGCTGATATGGGCTCTTCTAATAAGATCCTAATTGGTTATGAAATCTCTGTCAGCTTGTCACATTATTATTTCGGTTTATGGATTTCCAAATTTGATTTCGTCTGCACTGAATAGAATTAAGTTGTTTTAGGTCCATATGCAGGACCTAAAATCACAGTTAATTCGACATTTTGGTTATGAACTAATAGGCAAAATATTTAAGGATGTTAGCTGGTCATGTTTATGTATTTCTGTCAGATTTTCGGATTTCTCTGGTTTTATCCATCTAAAAGCTTAATAATGTTTTGCCGGGTGACCCCCTAATTTTATTCCATAAATTCATTTTATACATCTTTTGGAGCATTCTGACAAAATTTTATTCCATTGGTGTTATTTTATCACATTCCTTATTTGATAAACATTCCTCGTGTTAAACCTATGAAAAAAGCGGAGGAGTTCAGTTTCCCGCCATTTTTTCAAACACTTGTATCCCAGTAAATTTCATCGGTAACCTATTAATTGTTTTGGCTTAAATCACTTCTTTTACAATTTTCTAGCAAAAAATCGCATTTAATAGGACTCCTTGTTATTTTAAAATTGACCAGCAAACATCCTTAAGTGCTAACATAAAACAAATAACTTATGACCGAAAACGTAGTGACAAAATCAGTCGGGGACAAATATTTGTACAGGGGAGATAATAACGAAAACAACTTCTTACTATCTCTTTTTGCAATTTTCAAAAGTCAATTTTCGGGAAATGCTTGGTTACCTGACCGGTCATAACCTTTGGTAACAATCCACCATTAAACAATGGATTCTCAAACACGAAAATAATAAAACGGATTATGTCAAATAAATGGCTTTGTTGATTGCTATATTAATTTTATCTAACATTCAATGCATTTCCAATATTTTTTAGATTTGTTATTTACATTGTGTAGAATCTATTATAACGTACTTTTTATTCTCTTTTTTATTTTTGCCAATGCTAATGATTTTTGTTTTTTTTTAATAGATAGGTGAAGAAATCGAAAGTTCGGATTGTATTTACATCAGTAAATGCCAGATTATCAATGGCAGACCATCGTTCGTTAAGGAACAACGTCCGTCATGTGGAATTAACGCCGAATGTGTACCTGTAAATGAACATTACAAATGCACTTGTAAGAAAGGAACACTTGGCAATCCACAAAAGAAATGTTATGGTAGGAAGACAAAACTAAACTATCAGTTTCAAATTTTCATTAAAAATTATTAAAAGATTCAAAGAATCTAACACCCGTGAAAGCGTCAGATATCTTCTTAAAAATGTTTTTAATTTACAATATTTTCAAATGAAAAGAACATAATAATGAAAAGAAAGGGAAACATCAAATGAATGTTATTTTTTCTTCCAACAATCAATGATACCTTGCTCATGCGATATTGACATTTCAGTTGCAAATACATGTCTTATCTTTCGTCGGTTATTATAGACCCTCTACCCTTCGCATGACAAACATGCTATTTATGATATTGTATGCATCTCATTCGCTCCACTAATTATATCGTTTAGTATGGTTATAAGTCAATAAAATATAACATATATTAAAGTACTAGATCGAAATATCTCACCACACCCAAGGGTACGATTTAAACTTTCAATGCTGTTTGATTTTTTAAAAATCTATAACAACATAATACGATATCTTTAACCCCAGACCGGGCGTGACACATGTGATCCTGAGTAGCATCTATAACATGAGAAAAAAAATTGCAAGAATATTTTTTTTCATGTTCCATTTATACATGACAACATATCTTAAATTCGAACTGGCTTATCTTTTTGTCATAACTTTCTATTAAACGTAGGTTGTAACAGCTCTTGTGTAATTTTAGTCAGTGTTCAGCCACGCTAATTGTTTCTTCAATTTCCGGTTTGGAGTTTTGTAATATAATCAACCGGTTGAATATAATTAGCATATAAAATGGTAAGATTGAACTTTTGCTTTCATTGGCGTGAGGCGCCAATAAGAAAAGGAATATTGATAGTGTAACTTTTTTTATTTAACATTTTCATATTACATACCAGCTGTTTGAAATGAACAAATGCATTGCAAAATATCGTAAAGGACGAAAGGAAAGTGTATATTGTAAAAAAAAACATCAGAAAATAAACTTAAACATATTTGTTATTCAAATCTATTTTCTATTTGGAATAGCAATACACAGTTCATTAGTGACAAAATTTAGCTTTTAAACATACAGGTCAAACCATAAATAAAGCAATGTCTGCACAAGTCGTAATCCTAATCATCATTACCTTTTCAGAACCCCTAGCAAATACAAAGCTATATTTAACTGTCTAAAATCATTTCAAGTTCTTAATTGCATAATGCACTGCTCGTACCTTTTTATGTAAATGGAAAGACAGCTTTATCACGAACGATTAAATCAATATAATATTTGTCACTTTTTACAGACACTTGTCCAAAAGGATGGAAACATTTCGGACTCTCTTGCTATAAATTTAGTAGTGAAGAACAGACATGGGATGTGGCCCAGGTAATATCTTTAATCAAATTTTAACCCTTAGGAATTAAGTTATATAAACAAGCTGTCCTAGGGCAGAATACATTCGACAAAAATGTAGTGTAACATTAATTACGGATAAAGCATTACAAAACATTGAAAATATTTTACCAATATCATTGTAATGATGTCAAATATGTGATGATTCAGTGGTGTCATGAAGGTTTGATTAATTCGCAAATACAATAATTTCTGTTTTTGTTTTTATAACAGAGCAAATGTAAAAGCGATGGAGCTTATCTTGCAGAGGTAGAATCAAAAGGAGAAACAGACTTTTTACAGGGGTTAGCAAGTACGACAGACAAGGGTTCGTATATTCTCTGAAAAAACTTTTTGAGTATTCAATCATTAAGCACAAAATCTAGAACCTGTTTTATATAAGTGGATGCATTCACTCTTAGAACAAATTAATCTATTTATTTCGTTTTATATAATTCCCCCTTTGCTCATGTTTTTTTTGCTACCTTATTCGTTTGCCGATGTATAGATTCATAAACAAATTGAATTTTGAATTTTATTTTTTTTGGATACGTTAATTCTTTATTTAAACTAAAAATTTGATATTTGATTGTATTTTGTACGACATATCAATGTACAGTTAATTTGTCCATGTAGTTGAAAATCTTTTCGAATTCTCATAATTCCGCAGCATTTTAGCTATGTTACTGTGGAATGCAGTCTTAAGTTAAGATGAGAGACATGCGTAACTTTGAAATGTTTCATACCAATCACAATTTTTTCAACTGATATAAGTTTAGCCCTGTTGCATAATCATTTGATCGATGCAGACAATATATGAAAAACTTTGAAAACAACTTATAAAACAAACAGACAATAGATTAATGAATATAAATTAAACAAGAATATTTGTGAATATTATATAAAATTCAAAGCACAAAACTACCTTGGTTGCATAATAACCTGTAAATTGCGTTATGTTGTACACTTGTATGAGCATTTGAAACAAATACAGTGAAACCTGTTAAAACCGAACCCTGACAAAACTGAAAATTTTTTTAAAATCAAACTCAATGTGAAGAACCTTTCTATTAATTTCTTTATATTTTGAACCTGTGTAAATCGAACGCATGTCTAAACCGAACTAAATCTTCAGTCCAAGAGGGGTTCGGTTTAGACAGGTCTCACTGTAATATGGAAAGCAATAGTTTACAAATTGCCAAACGAAATACTCATTACAAAACAGTGATATTACTGATTATTCGGATTTCGTTTGGTTTTATGCATTTTATATCTTTTTTGAAATTATGGATTTCCTTTGTTTCGGTCCTAGTGCTGCTGATGAGGAATAAATTTCCGAAATGGCCATACAGCTCATTAAAATTAATGCAGTTGGAGTTGACATATGTGTTATTGTCTCATGTTCATTTACTCCATATCCTTTCGTAAAATATGGAAGATAAATAATATTTTTTTTAATTATAGCCGTTATTATAACTTACTTTCAGTAATGAGCAAATCTCATTGTTGAAGGCCTCATGGTGACTTCAAGATGACGAACAACAATAAAAGCGTTGTTCCTTGGCTTGTTTTTACCAACATTCTATCATACTTCCATATTTTGGTATTTATTTTCATAATTTGGAAATGTAATTCTAACCGTCTGTTTTAAGTGCCCACATCTCACTATTTTATAATGCTTAGTTTTCTTACAATCGACTTTATGAGTGCCATGTGTTTGTCTATTTGTTGTAATCGTTCACTAGCCTATGACACTAGTGCTTTTGTCGGACAACGGATGACAGTGATTGTAAGAGCACTTTGCCAGTTTAATTAATGTAAACTGACAATCCCGCATCCATGACCAGAAAAGACATGGATGTTGTGTTGGTCGACAAACAGCAAACAATTCCGCTCAAACCGGTGCTAGGGGCCGTCTTGAACTTACTTTGAGGTATGAGCAAAGCTCATTGTTGAAGGTCTCATGATGACTTTAAGATGAAGAACAACAACAAAAGCATTGCTCCTTTGATTGTTTTTACCATGTATATGTAGAGACTTTGTCTCATGTGCATTTTCTCCTTATCCTTTCATTCACCATTAGACACTAGAATTAGTCAAAATAGCTATATTGTATAAAACGAAAAAAACAATAATTCGTTTTCTTATAGTGTTACAATTTTGCTTTCCGGAAAAAGGGAAAATAACAGTTTTCTTGCTTGATTACATTTAGTTAAAATACTAGTATATTCACATTTTTTTAGGTTATTGGTTAGGTGGAAAGGATGATGTGAAGGAAGGAAACTGGTACTGGGTGAATAGTCAACGTCCATTTAAATATACAAACTGGAATGGCGGGGAACCAAATAACGTAGGAGGCAACGAAAATTGCCTACATTTGTGGCATGAAGTTCCAGCCAACTGGAATGATTTACCATGTACTCTTAAACAAAACTATATATGTGAAGTCAGGTAGTTACGGAACAAACACATATTACAAACTTAAGATAAAATAAAAAAAAATCATTGCGAATTCTTAATGCTTCCCTTTTATTACATCTTTTTACAAAACAAATATATCGTTGTTGTCAAATGAGTATTATGTTTTGCACAAATGCAATGAAGCAAAACATATAACCATATGGTTTACAAATGGTTTAAATGGAAACAGTGTCGATGCATCCTTAAGTAGTAAATACCAAAGAGTATAAAGTCAATATTTTAATAGAACCAAATTCAATATTTTTCATCAATGAACGCCATACTTAAATTTTACGAACATATTACTCATCAAAACATATTTCCAAAAGCCAGTGATAGAGATAAAAAACTAAATTTGATACAATTTAAAAGCATGATAAATGGAAACACCAACAGTGGCCGAAAATTCCAATCAGATACAATCTACATTGATTAGACATAAGTTGTCGAAATGCGCATATGCAGAAAATAAATTAACAGTAACTTCGGAATTTTGTTATCCAACAATCGACAATGACATATTTAGAGCTGTATAACCATAGCCTTTAACCAGAACCCAGCTGAAAATGACCACCCCCACTTTAAGGTTTGTACACCGGATTTCAGATATAATAGGCAAAACATTGCGCAGTCATTGGTCATGTAAAGTCAAAGAAATTCAATTTAGAGAAATAAAATATTATGGAACTTAATATATAAATTAATATAAAATACATATCTGCAAGTAATATCCAGTGAACACACCGACTTCTTTCCCAAAGGTGCAATCCCGGAGGACCCGTCTTTCAAAAATTTACAACACTTGGACTTGTAATTTGATTAGAGTAAAGTACGTAAAAACATGGCTGTAAGATGACTTAAATTAGAATCCGACAAACAAACAACTGAGTAACGCAGGACTTACACAACATTTTATTTTCAAAGGTACTTTAATAAAACTCAAAAGAATCAAGTGACCTATTCCACTTTCCGTAACAAATTGATTTAATTACGGTAAGTCGGAAAATATCAATTACCGTATAACTTATCCAGTTGCCAACAACAATATGTCGAATAAAAAAGTGATGTTGCTTTAAATTTTCATTTTTCTTTTTCTATACAATGTATAACAAAAGAGATTTACACATGTAATACAGATATAATACCTCAATTATGCCTACAATTGAGGATGGTATACTCGATTACCACACGAAGTAAGTATATCACCCGAGACAGTAGTCGAGGGTGATATTCCTTTCTGAGTGTGGTAATCTTGTTTATCATCCTTCCCTATGGTTATATCAGCCTGCAAAGCCTTTCCACAAAGCCATATCCAGTTGACCCGGATATATCGGAGGTTGACCTGGATATATCAAGCGATTCTCCAAACGTTTAAAAGGCAGAAACTTTTATTCAAGTTTTCACAAGAATTGAAAGAGGTAAAAATAAACTTCCACTGCATTTGCTCTTTCCGATTTAGTATTCAAAACAGAGTCATGATTACACAAAAAGATAAACTAAATGACAGAAAAATCGTAGAAACTGGGTCGTTGATATATCTTGCAGAGCTTTGACGTTTTCCCATCATGACGTCATGAAAGCTCCAAGGAACGAATGAATACCGTAACAACCAAAGGATGGTGCAACATTCAAAAGCGACATTTTTTTAAGGAGTTCGGTCACAATATTCATCCAGTTACCAGTTGGGGCTTAAAATTGCTGAAAAGGCGAGAATGAAATGTATGTCGAATTTCCCGCGCAACTTTGGGAGAATTTGAAACCTGACTTCAATAAATACAAATCTAAATTACAAAATAAAGGATGATAAACAAGTTATCGGTCTTTTGACAGCTGCTGTATTGTAAAATATCATCGCTGCACTCACTAGCTCCTGTGCTTCATATCCTGGCTAACGGGCTGATATTTTACGATACAAAGCTGTCAAGAGCCCGATAACATATACATACCATCCGAAATTAAAGGCAGTATGTGTTATATTATACTAAACATCTTTACTGTATTACTTCTTCAAGTAACGTCAATGACATCAATGTATAATTAGAGTGGATGGTACTCTCGACAGAAGGGTGGTATACTCAACAGAGGGGTGATATACCAAAATACCACCCTTATGTTTAAGCAATCAAAATTAAGGAAATTTATGTGAAGTATAATATATATATATATATATTTTCACAGATGCACAGCTACATGTTAGGCAGTCTATTTTTTGTACAGAAAAATATTTTGTACCTTTTAAACTTTTTTATAGTGCTGCATGTCCTGTTGGTTGGAAGCATTTTGGGTCATCCTGTTATAAAATCAGTGATGATAGGCAACCATGGAATAATGCACAGGTAAGATTGTATTATACAAATACAGCATGTGGATGAGGGAATGTGTTCAAGAGACAACGACCCAAAGGGGAGTAATAACAACTCAAAGCCACCATAAGATCTTCAATGAACAGTGAGGAAACCTCACACCCAACGGCAGGTCGGAGTCGGACCCTAAATAAAGAGTAATCAAGTTCAGCGAAATAAACACCATCCTAGCCTCCTATAGACATAAAGTACACTAAGTAGAAAACAGACAAGACAAACAGACTTAATAAATTTCCTGACTTAGGACAGGCGCAAACCTGCTGCGGCGGGGTAAAACTAGTTTTATTGGGCCCAAACCTTCCCCATAGTCAATGTAATAAATAAAAAAAACAATAGTAAGGCAAAATAAAAAAATACATTAGCTTCTGAGGCCCCTGCCTCATCTCTTTTCTGGAACTAATTTAACTTTTTATTCAAGTTTCAAATAAAAAAATTGAAAATCACCTGCCTCATCACTTTTGGGGCATTTCAGTAATGTAAAAAGATGCCTCATCATGATTTTAAACCAATAAAAATAAAAATCTTCTCCCTCCCTGCCTCATCATTTTTTTCAGAAAATGGCCTGAGAATCTAATCATTATTTTTGTATGGCCTAACAACAGTAATCTTCAGCTAGCAACAGAACTAAGTCAATTGTGAGAAATGAAACTAAAAGAACTAAATATACGGACATAAACATGAAATCACAAAAGATTGATACATTGTAGCAGTTAACTGACATGCCAGCTCCAGACCCATTACCAACTGACAATTAAAATAATGTACCCCCAGATCCCTTCCTGTGAAGGGTTTAGCATAATGATTTCATGCATATACCAGAAAACATAACCAGTGCCCATCAGGACTGATTTGAGAATGTGTTAAATTTAGATCAAATCAACGTTAATACCAAAGAAGGCCATACTCAATGACTTGACGACAACCCCGTAATTATAACTCTTACGAATTAGACGATTTAAAGGTTTTATAAGTTTGTTAGGCGAGTTTAAGCATTTTTACCCTTATGTAAAACATTACCGTAAAATAAGAGATGTTAAATACCAGCCTTAATTAGAAGTTTACAGGTTGCATTGTGTTTATGAAATAAGTCTTTATATTGATGATAAATTTTAGTAAAGGTTTAAACTAGTTTATGACAACGAAAACCCTGATGTAATAGTTTTTCAGTCGTTCATTAAAATAGCAAAATTTATTACATACTCGAGCAAATCGAATAAGTTGAGATATGTAAACACCATAAGATGGCGCTTATGAAACATCGCCATGCAGGAATGGATAATTAAGTGTTTGAAGTTAATTTTAAAATGCATGAGATCATAGATCATATGTCATTTAAGCAAAAGCAAATTGAGAGATGAGAGTACCTGTTATTGGGAAGTAAGGGTAGGTATTGTCTGCGGATAACCTAAGTTCTACAGACCTATTATTCACTTTACATTAAGATCATATTAAAACTTTCAAATTCAATGAAAAAAATATTAAGAATTGCATAAAATTTTGTCAAAAAGTCTATTTCAGAAACATTTAGTCATATTTTGAAAAAAGTGAGGGTCAGTGTGGAAACACTAACATATATGTTATGATTTCGTTTGGTCATATCGATCATATCACGATCTTAAAAGGCTTGACGCAATTTTGTTAAGACAGTGTAAGATTTAAAGTTGATTTTTAAAATTAATTAATTTAAAATTAATTGATTTCAAGGACTATCAAGACGTGTTAAGATAGTTTCAGACCAAATAAGATCCACTCGTTAGTTGCGTTCAGGAACGATTCAGACGAGTAAATATTTAGGTAGATTTGATCTTGTTTGATTTGGACAAAATTAACACATATTGATCGCCCTCGATCACCGTTTCCATGTTTTATCTTAAAAACCTGAACAAGTTTTGATCGTCCTTTAATGCAATTATATTGACATAAGGCTGGATATCTTACAATGTCTAAACAAAACTGTGTTAAGCCTGCCAAGTTACCGATAAGATCGAAATGGCCAATCGAGAATAAAACATATTTGTAAATGAAGAGCTTCAAATGCATCAATTTGGATAAAAAGGGAAAGTTCCGAAAGTCAGAGATAAATTAAAAACCCGAAGAGAGATAAGCTTTAAGACTACTACCGATAATGTTTTTTGGTTTAGTTATTGAGTAACTATCATGTAGTGAAGTGAATGCTTGGAGAGTATAGAGAGTAAAAAAATGTCAATTTCTTTTACAGGCAGCAGGGTTATTGTCTTGATTAATTCTTATTGTATCAATATTCAAATTTGAATTTGTATAAAACATACACACAACCATCCACTTCCACTTTAAATTACGTATATATCATTCCATCTCATGTCCATTCACGCCCAAGTCTTATCCACAATTTTATGATCAATAACCATATGAATAAATAAAAAAACATGAAAGATGTCTTCCTTGCCTCATGAAACAAGGGCAGTAGAATACCGAAGTAACAAAGGAAGTGATGATTACAAAAATCGAAGTCCAAAGACATGGCACAAAGGGCAACAGAGAAAAACAAAGAGAAAACAAAGACGTGAGACAGCCACAATAGACGAAAATAAAAAAAGAATGACATTAAGAACTAAGGCACTCATAGTGTGAACTCCCGTGAAAACGGGGAGTCACATCAGGTGCTCTAGAAGAGTAACCCAGTCCTGCTCCACTAGCGACACCCATCATACGATCAGTGAGGTATATATTGTTTTGAAAGTTCTGATTTGAGGCTGATTGGAAAAATTTATCTATTATATAATAGAAGTTTCATTGTGATCAATGCATAATGTAGTTATATTCGGGAAAACAAATTTTTTCTTCAATTTGTGTTTTAACTACAAGCACATGTTACTTTGACAATAGGTCTACTAACTCCGAAATCAATAGTCGTTTAAATTATGAACCTTTTATCTGTTTAAGTTGCATTTAAATCCAATTATTAAATCTCCTGTAAGAAAGTTCTTTTATAGTAAAGCAGTTTTATTTTCGCATAGTTTATAAAAGACATGGCGTTGACTACACTATTGCAATAGTAAGCACTGCTGTTGTGAAGACTATTGATTTCTAACGTCAATCATCATCAATCATCACGTGAGGGAGGCGGAGTTTTGGTCTAACCGACAAATGGGTGGTACTTACCTGCGTGATCACCTGTGTAATTGGTGTAATCAAGTTTCTGATCATCCGTGATTTGAAATTACGCAAAGAAAAGAATGTCGTCTGCTACAGCGTTAAGATTTGTTTATTTGGTTTTTTTTTTTCACTTTTTATTTTGACATCTGTTTGTTGACTTTTCATACCGAACAGAACAGAACAGAATTTTATTGGTTCAATGAAAAACTTTTAAAACAGAAAAGAACTATTTGTCAATTTATTGTTTTTTTTAAAATCAACAGTCGGTATAATAATAATATTAATGTTGTGTTTTACATTTACTATGGAAAATAGTAGCCAGGGTGGTGCACTATTGTCCATCACCCTGGCTACTATTTTCGCATAGTCAATGTAAAACACAACATTATTATATAAATAGGTATTCAGACGTTACCTTTACTTCATGTTGGATACGAGCAGACGAGCGAATAGACGACAGGAATGACATGCCATTGGAACATGAGGAAGCATACTCCGGCTCAAAACAGAGTTATAATCAATAAAATTCACAAGGAAAAAAAAATTAAAAAAAAAAGGGAAGAAAAACATGATTTGGGTTCTTCCACTACCAATGAAAAGGAAAAAAATTATATCTACAGTGCTTAATAAAGAAAACCAATTTATCACAAATTATATCGATTCTAGAAAAATAACAATTCATAACTGCTTTACAGGAAAAATGTAAAGACTTTGGGGCTTACTTGGCAGAAGTAGAGGAAGAAAAGGAAATGGCTTATTTACAAGGTGTAACAGATGAAACAAAAGGTATATAGCTTTATGCATTCGTTTAACAAAGTCAAGTTAAGTTGAAAAAAAAAGTTTTTGCATACTGGTCTGTGGCATTATCTTGAAAATACATTCTATTATACAGTTAAGGACAAAACTTTTTACTTAATGCATAAAGTACAGCGATACTATACCCATTTACTTGAAATTGAATGTCAGTTACTTAATTGAAAAAAGAAACTTTTTATTTAGTTAACAAGCATGGGAAGGACCAAATGTTATATTTGCATAACAATCTAAAAAAAAATCCTTTGTAATTTTTGCAATAATAATATGAAATACTCTTTTTACATGTGTATTATCAGGTATTTGTTGCTTACTTCTTTGTGTCTTTCATATGTTTTCAATTCCACTAACAATGGCTAGAGTGATACAAATTGTAAAACGGACAGTCTGCAAAATCTAAACTTTACCTCAAATTAGGGACGTTTTACATTTTGTACATAGAAAATATACCACTAAAGTGATATAAATTAACGTCTATTTTTACTTTTGAAGCTTACTGGCTAGGTGGAAGAGATAATATTAAAGAAGGAGGATGGTACTGGGTGAATAGTGGACATCTGTTTAATTATACCAACTGGTATCCTGGTGAACCCAACAATAAGAATGAAGAATGCCTACATATTGATTATTACAAAAACGGTGCATGGAACGATTTATACTGCTCATGGACACTTAATTACATTTGTGAAATTAGGTTCGTATTAAGTAAATTAACATTTAGATACATCGGCAAACGAATACCGAAGCAAGAACGAGCAAAGGGGAAATTTTTAAATCATAAATCCAAAATCACGGCAATTCACAGACAACACGAATTGAGACAGTATGACAAAGACAAAACAAATAAACAAAAACGCCACACAACTAAAGCACTGGCAGTGTGAACCCCTATAAAATGAAATAAAATCACGCTTGATAATTCATTTATTTAAAAAGGAAGTGAGAACCAAAAATTGGCATTAGAAGGAACAAGGGATGTGATAGTTACAAAAATCAAGGTCCATGGATATTGCAAAAACGAGAACAAAGACACGCGACAGCAATAAAGCATGGAAATTAAAAAAAAACTTTTAAAGACTACGGCACTGATAATGTAATCCTCTATAAATACAAAATACCGAAGTTACTGTTAATTTATTTTCTGCATATGCGCATTTCGACAACTTATGTCTCATCAGTGCAGATAAAACCAAACATTTGGAAGTCCAATCACCAAAAACGTGTAAAAGCTGATGGAGAACAAATAACCAAAAGGATCTAAATAGGAAAGCCAAAGTTCAGCTAAGGACAGAGCTGTGCATGAGGGAGATACTCCTTAGTTTTAAACAAAATTTTGTAAATTTCAGATATTGCAAGGTTCAATAAAATCGGTTTTCGGGTCAGCACGGAAGTACTGACTACTGGGTTGGTGAATACCCTCGGGGACTAACAGTCCACCAGCAGAGGCATCGGCCCAGTGGTAATAAATACAAAAAACACCTATAAATCAGGTGCTTCAGAAGGATAAGCATGTCTTGTGAGAGATGAAGAATGTCTACATATTTATTATTACAAAAACGGTGCATGGAACGATCTATACTGCTCATGGACACTGAATCACATTTGGGATTTAATAAAATGCAGCGTTATTACACTCTGTTCTTTTTTCTTTGACTACCAAATATAATAGGTAGGTACACATTACACTTTTTAATTATTAGATTCAACGAAAGCATCGTAGAAGAAATGTTTTATATTAATTTTATAATAATACTTAGTCAACGTAAATACTATACTGTTTACACAATAAATTTTGTTGTGATTTTATTTCCAGCTCCATTGATTCCTGAAAAATGAAGAATTTAAGTGGTAAACAATATTTTTCTTCAAAGATTTAATAAAATGCAGCATTATTACACACTGTTCTTATCTCTTTGAATACCAAATATGATAGGTATGTACACATTACACCTTTTTATTATTAGATTCAACGAAAGCATCGTAGAAGAAATGTTTACTTACATAAGCTAACTCCAAGAAACGATTAACATACAATTCAGACGAAACACACCATATTTTGATGCTAATAATAATGAATGGTGGGTGAATCAATGTTGTTGGTTATATTGATGAACATAAAACTCATTTATTTCAATTTACGAATAATATATCTTCAAACTTAGAGGTCAAAAATTTATTTAAATGTGATGCCAGTTAGTAAACAACTTGCTAGTTATTTAAGGAATGGTTTTTACTTATTTGACGATCGGCTTTTCTCGTTGTTACGATATCAAAATTTCGTATTTAGGCTGTTTACATATGGCAAAAATAATAACTGTCACCTATTTTACATATTTTATTTAAACTGACGATCTCATACACTTGATGTTTTCAATGTTGATCTTAATTATATTATGTTCAACATTTTTTACCTTTAAATAGTCGAAATAATCTCTACTAAACAAATGTACTTATTGCCAAATTCATTCAATTATGTAAACATTAAAACAGTTAAACTCTAGTCAAATAAAATCACACCAAAAACATTTTTAATGCTTTTCATTACTACATAGAACACGAAAGGAACACAGCAAAAAGATAACATTATTCAAAGTCAAGAGACAAGTCAGAAACGAGAACACATCGAGACAGTAGTGACAACGGCTGTTCCGGAATAAGCTTGTTCTGCCCTGCATACAGCACCCGTCACACTGTCAGTGAGGCATTTAGGGTTTTGCAAGATCTTCCGATGTCATTTTTTTAACCGTAGACAATAAAAAGTGACTCTAAATTTTCCAGATAAGGAATAGAATTAATGTTCTTCAATCTTAACGTGTATAGGAACGTGATAATATCGACTACTTATTAGTAATCGCTTTAGTTTAACTCAATTGACCAAAAAAATGATAAAGATAATCGCAATCATGTCTTGTTACTGTTCATATCTTTTGAAACTTTACCACTCCTTTGTGCCTTTTGACGTTATTTCAAAACCATACATGAAAATGTATCCAAATTTTAAAGGAATGATGAAAAGTGTTAACAGGGATTTCGTTCGTTTCTTCCACAAAAAAGCAATAACACAAGTGCAGTTAGTGAATTTAAAATTACAGATTACTCTGCAGTTAACGAAACAACCCAAACTGCTCAGGAAGGATGGATGTTGATTTTATAATACGCTTAACGTTCGACCCTCCTGAACCCAAATATTCTCATAAACTAAAAACATTTGAACCATTTAATAAGTATTATATTTTCGTAATGAAATATTATTGTTTCATATCGATTGAGAACAATTACACATTGCACGCTATAAAAAATATACCTATCATATACTCTGAAATAACGTAAAGTATTAACCGATCTGAAGTCTCCTGAAAATTTTATAATGTTTCAATCTGTAAAAGACTAATCCACAAACGCAAGTTAGACTGAATATTCAATACAAACAAAAAAAACCCCAAAAAATAAAAACAAAAATATTTCGAATATCTCCAGTGAAATTGTAACTTGAATTTAACTAAACCGTAGATGAATGTATTGATGATGTTTTCAAAAATATTACAATCGAATGATCCTCAAAACTTATTGGGAGATAACATTCTAACTCCTCTTGATTTTATTGACAGCTTTTAGCATTTGGTACGTTATTCTATCGACTGTTGAGATTCAGCATTTTCAAGTTTGGCAAATATGGTGTCAAATCATTGATACAAATAACAAAAACCATACTTGGTTACACTCTTGCATAAATCAAAGGACTTTACAGAAATAACAATTTCACAGCTGCTTGCTAACATACTTCTTCGCTCCATGATTTCTTATTGGCAGAACTGGTGTTTATTTCGATGTAAAGAATAACATCTTCATAAACTAAAAACATCAAGACGAGATACGAAATTCCTACAACGTTAAAAATCAATTTATTACAACGAGATCGTTGTGGTAATAAAAACCGTTAGACAGAAGTCAAAACTCTAAGTTGTCAGTAGTGACAAAGATCAAAGAAAAATTACTACTTAAAATGTGTTCACTATAATGTTGCATTATAGACAGGAGACAAATAATTTAAAAAGGCTTACAATAAGAAGTTCTTACTTCATATTTCAATGCAGAATTGTTTTGAAATAATGTTCAAATGGAAACAGAGTAAGAAATATACAAACTCAAGTTGTTTGCTAGCTTTTATTACAACAATTATGTTTTGAAAAGGAAAATGAATTCGAACGTTGTTCTGCAGTACTGATAAACCCATTATATTGAAAACAATAAATCGTTTATTTTCTATTAATTACGAAGCATAGGTTTAACATAACTCCCTAAAATGCTTATAACAAATCACACAAATCACATGCTCATGAAAATCGTGAACATTTTCACTAAACACGCATAAAAGGCTGACATAAATTAATGTACGGTAACATACAAACAACACCCAAAACAAACATGCCAAAACATGGATATAATTCAATACACAAAAAGGGTTTAAACAAAAAAACATACTGATATAAACCAAACGATGAATATGTTTGACTGAAGTCACAAAGAAGAGGTTAAACACTGAACAATAAACAGAGATATAACTAAATTTGGTTTTTTTTAACAAACATATATCTTTAAATTTGTTATTGCAAGCAATAGCTGATGTCACCCCAAACTCCCTATTCGACGATCCCATCTTATTCTCGACCTCACAATCTACCTAGAAATCAATTTTTGTTGAAATCCGACAAAGTTGAAATTTCGCCATCTTAATTTTTTTTTTACCTAAAGCATTTCTCCTTATGCTGATCTAACTGTTCCACAAGTTTCATTCCATTACTTTAAGGCATTTCGAAATAATCCTTCGGATAAAATTCATTGCAAGAAGTAAAAGAAAAAATAACTAGATTTGCAATTGCAAGCAATAGCTCATGCCACCCCAGACAACTAATTCGACGATTCCATCTTGTTCGCAGTCTCAAAATCTATCTTGAAAGCAATTTTCGTTGAATTCCAATAAAATTGAAGTTTTGACGTATTTTGTGGGCCATCTTTGAAATGGCGACTATTTTGAAAATTTCAAATGCCTAACATTTAACTTTTGATGGTGGTCTAACTGTATGCAAAGTTTGACATCACTTGGTTCAGGCATTTAAAAATAATCGCTCCGACAAAATATGTGGAAGAACAATAAAAATAACTAGATTAGTAATTGCAAGCAAAATCTACCTACAAATTAATTCTCGTTGAAATTGGACAGTGTTGAAAGTTTGATGTATTTCGGCGGCCATATTGGAAATGGCGGCCATTTTGAATTTTTGCTTGGCAGAAATATTCTCCTTATCAACGGTGATAGCAACAAAATGGCGGCATACTTGAGAATGGATACTACGGAGATCGCTTTACTTCAAATAAATTGAGTAAAAATTAGAGAAACAATCTCTATCATTGTTTTCCGGATTATTACGATGATTTCTCACAATTCGATAGTTAAATTTTCACATTTTAAAATTCTCGGATAAACCTCAAACTTTAAAATGTGAAAACCAACTATCTCAATGTGAGAAATAAACGTAATAAACTGGTAACAATGTTAGAGACTATATTTGAAAACCAAAAAATATACGGAACTGACAAAGAAATTTCGAACAAACTTACATATTTCATGACATTTATTGTAATCTGAAATTCTGCAAACTAATTTGAAATTGTTTAAATGGTTGAATTTCCGTTATAGGTTATTTTATTCATTCAGATGTCTAATTAGCACAATATAACAGTATTTTGATTATTTGATTACCCTAAGGTAGCTATATCAACTAAAATTTAATATATCACAGATTTGGTTAAAGCATGCTGGAAATG
>MJUU01028590.1:66737-107177 GCA_002080025.1 Modiolus philippinarum
AAATAAACTCTCCCCGTGGTAGAGATGTATGCTCTTTATTTTTCTTAGATATGGTGTACTTGTACATGAGATAATATCTCATGTGTACACTTTGTTCAATTACTATTATCTAAATTTATGTAAATTCTAAAACCGAAGGATTAACTCCCTCCATCGTAGTTTTGTCCTTAGCTATATTTGATATTACTGATTATTCGGATTTCGTTTGGTTTTATGCATTTTATATATTTCTTGAAATTATGGATTTCCTTTGTTTGGGTTCTAGTGCTGCTGATGAGGAATAAATTTCCGAAATGGCCATACAGCTCATTAAAATTAATACAGTTTGAGTTAACATATGTGTTATGGTCTCATATTCATTTACTCCATATCCTTTTGTAAAATAAAAAATAAAATGTATAAAATTACTAAAAGGGCAATAAATCTAATACGATTGTAAGTCGGGTGCATCTTGGTTGTAATTTACAAAGTGGGACGCAAACTCAACGCAGTGGTTTTAGAATACAGTGGTTGTATAGGAAGTAGAACTATCTTTACATCTCTGCTACCCAGGCCCCCGATATGAAAGATGATCAAATACTAACCATTGATCTTTAAGGAACGTAAGGTAAGTGTAGATATTGTGAGAATATAAACATCCAAATTGGAATTGGATTAATGGAAATTTTCTTTCTAAGGGCAAAGAGGTGTGTTGGTGGGTGGTGTTGGGGGGGACAATATACAACCAACATTCATAAAAAGTAAAGAAAAGTACAGGACTTAATAAAAGTCACTGAAGTGTTTATTACTTTTGAACCAATTACTATTTTCCACTCGTATGGACCATTCATAAACAAGTAAACCTGGTGGGTTTCATGTGAAACAGACTTTAATTAAAGGGAGGTAAGTGAACACCAGTCAAGTCAACTTCAGATTTTCAAATGGACAGCGGCACAAAACGGCTACCTCGAAAATTAAGAAATTGGCATGTATACACCTTTTAGACAGTAAAGAATTGGATTAAAGGTAGGGGGCGAAAGGGGGGCACTTACTATGGATATTTCTAGAAGACAAGGGTACACCGAGATGCGAGACACCCCCAACAATTTCATCATTTTTAGGTTGATTAACATGCATTTCTCATATTTCACATGCATAGGTACTAACTTGACCATCTACAGAAATTATTCCAATCAAAGTTTCACATGAACAGTCACTGCAAACTACAAGAAATATTTTTTTTCCAACTCACACCTTGACATCAATCTCGTCGCCGGTAAAATTTCACAAGTTTTTTTCCATGCAGTTATCGCCCCTTGTTATCCCCTAGCGGCAGTTGAGAAGGCTACCCTAAGGCCTGAAACGTGTATGACCATCTAAAGCAAAAATCGAAACACTAGCCCGAACTCAGATGCATTTGTCAGTTTTAACTGCTCTACATTCTACCGTCTATGAATTTTACTCATGAATTGGGTTCAGACCAAGCTTCAACGAGAATACGCCTCTTCTCTTTGCTTAATTTTCAATTTTCTTGTCATTTAATAATGTTCTACAGTATTTTGATCTAATTTTCTGTGGCTCAATTTACTAGTCTTTTTATTTTTTTTCTATAATCCACCATTGACATTATTTTAATATGGAATGTCCCTTGTAGCCCCTGTTTATTACATAAAAAAGTTCAGTTTGGACAAAAATCTTCTTTTCTCGAATATTATTATGTCGTAAATAACGTACACGTACTTTTAGATTTTTTTGAAAATCCTTGATAATAGGTAATAAACTGGTAGATAGTGTGCTATTTAGTACATTGTTTCTCGTTACAAATAACATCTTTTAAGGAATTAAAATTAATATACTCATTCTCACACATATATTTAAAAAAACTGAATGCAATTAAATACAAATGTGTGTGTGTGTGTTGGGGGGGGGCACTGAGAGCCCTTACCATATATACTTCTTTCTGTGTGAAAACTTGTACTCAATCATACAAAAATCAAACCTTCAAGTTTTTTAAGTGTTGACTTTTAATCAAGCGTAAACCAAATAAGTTGTACATTGTATTCCAATTAAAACCTAAAAAAGATGAAAATGTTATTGTTTTTGATGTATAGGAACTTCTAAGATACGATGTTTTTTGGCGGTTAATGCAAAGGAATACTTTACAATTGATACGAAAAATAAAATAATATCGTCAAGTCAACAGTATACTAGGAAAACAATTTAAAAATAGGTTGGATTGGGGTGGCAGAGTTTGAAGGAACAAAATCGAAAAAAATATATACAAAATCATGTGACTAATAGAAAAAAGAAGGGAAACTGGGAATGTGTCAAAGAGACAACGACCCAAAGGGGGATAATAACAACTCAAAGCCACCATAAGATCTTCAATGAACGGTGAGAAAACCCCACACCCAACGGCAGGTCGGAGTCGGCCCCTGAATAAAGAGTAATCAAGTTCAGCGAAATAAACATCATCCTAGACTCCTAGAGACATAAAGTAAACTAATTAGAAAAAAGACAAGACACACAAAGGCTCAATAAATTTCCTGACTTAGGACAGGCGCAAACCTGCTGCGGCAGGGTTAAACCAGTTTTATTTGGCCCAAATCTTCCCCCTAGCCAATGTGATAGTAACAACAGTAAAATTAAGCTAGCAACAGGACTGAGCCAATTGTGAAAAATCAAACTGAAAAAAAAACTAAACATACGGACACAAACATGAAATCACAAAAGACTACTAGCATTTACTGACATGCAAGCTCCAGACCCATCACCAAACGACAAATAGAATTATGTAATCTCAGTATACAGCTTCCACCAAGATCCCTTCCCGTAAGGAGTTTAGCATAATGATTTCATGCATATACCAGAATACATAAACAAAAAGCCACACAAAGGCTTAATAAATTTCCTGACCTAGGACAGGCGCAAACCGAAAATAGTAAATGCATTTATACATATGAAACTATAAAATTCACATTGCCAGATATTTATCATTGAGTTTTCGATATAAAATTATATACTGCTTCACCAATGCATTACACCACCATGCTTATAGCGGATCACAAGGTAAACAAATCGCGGGCCATGTTTTCATGCATTTTTATTAGCTCACCTGGCTAATGCCAGGGTGAGCTTTTGCCATCACTTTGCATCCGTCGTCCGTCCGGCGTAAACTTTTCATTCAAAGATCTTCTCCTCTGAAACTACTGGGCCATTTGAAACCAAATTTGGCCACAATAGTCCTTAGATTGTCCCCTGCAAAAAAGTTGTTTTTCCGATCCGGGCTATATCCAAGATGGCCGCCAGCGGTGATCATAGTTTCAACATTGAACCCTATCGGAAAACACTTTCAAAGATCTTCTCCTCAGGAATTACTGAGCCAATTAAAACCAAACTTGGCCACAAAAGTCGTAAGATGGTCCTCTGCAAAAAAGTTGTTTTTCAGATCCGATCTATATCCAAGATGGTCGCCAGCGGGGATCAAAGTTTTAACATTGAACCCTATTGGAAGACACTTTCAAAGATCTCCTTTGAAACTACTGAGCCAATTGTAACCAAATTTGGCCACAATAGTCCTTAGATGGTCCTCTGCAATAAAGTTGTTTTTCAGATCCGCGCTGTATCCAAGATGGCCATCAGCGGGGATCATAGCTTTAACATTGGACCCTATGAGAAAATACTTGCAAAGATCTCCCTGAAACTACTTGGCCAATTTAAACCAAATTTAGCCACAATAGTTCTAGATGGTTCCCCGCAAAAAAGTTGTTCTTCAGATCCGCGCTATGTCCAAGATGGCCGCCAGCGGTTATCATAGTTTTAACATTGGACCCTATTGGAATGCACTTTGAAAGATCTTCTCCTCTGAAACTACTTGGCCAATTGAAACCAAACTTTGCCACAATAGTCCTTAGATAGTCCCCTGCAAAAGAGCTGTTTTTCAGATCCGTGCTATATCCAAGATTGCCGCCAGCAGGGATCATAGTTTTAACATTGAACCCTATGGGAAAAAACTTTCAAAGATCGTCTCTGAAACTTTTCTGCCAATTGGAACCAAACTTGGCCACAATAGTCTTTAGGTTGCTGCCCTGCAAAAGAGTTGTTTTTCAAGTCTTTACTTAATGCAAGATGTCTGCCAGCGGGGAACAGTTTTAACATTTGACCCATTCGGAAAACATAAAAATATCTTCTCCAATAATGAAAACACATTTGGTCACAACGGGCCATAGTTGTTCCCGTTTGAAAAATTTGCCTGGCTTGTCTGCATGGCATTCAAGATGGCCCCAGTGGGGACCATAGTTTAACCTTGAGACCTATCGGAAGCCTATCGGAAAGAATTTAAAGATGTTCTCCTCTGAAAATATTTAGTCAATTGGAACCAAAATTAGACTCTATGGTCCCCTTCAAGAAAGGTGACAGTAGAACTGCACCCCCATCGAAAATAGCTGCAAGTCTGGAATATAGTTTAACTTAAGATAATATCAATGTATATTAACAAATTTGAAAATAATGTCCTTAAAACATTCGGATTATTTTAACTGCATAAATCAGCCGTGGCCCAGGTGAGCGATACAGGCTCTTGAGAGCCTGTTGTTTATTTATGCATCATTTTTTGTCAGTTTATTCAACATGCCAATGTATTTGAAATTGGAAAAAAATAATATATAAAAGAGTGTCATATATATACGCACACATACTAAGATAATGGATAACGGGTGCACCAGACAATGGGAGGAAATTGTTTTATACACATTTTAGAAAGCTATTATCATACTGTTGTTCAAGTAGCGTTTGTGTAGGATGTGCAGATTGCGTAAGTAAGCTTATAATTCTGAATTGAGAAAATATATTTTCGACAATAAGATATGTTAACAATATCTAATTGTTTGTTTGGGAGATTTGTGCTTTTTTCAAGCAAAAATATTGTTTAAAATTGTCATATTTTTGTCATCGAATCAACATTTCTGTAATGGCTTTAAAGAGAAACATTTTGCAAATGATGCTGACACATTTGATGTCCGTCAATCTTTAGACAACAATTTTCATGTGTTTATTCTTCTGGACAATTATGCACAACTTTAGTCTTGATCATCTTTTATGTATCGGTTTAACAATCGGTTTGAACAAGCATATTCAATCAGAAGTGATTTTATTGATAAGAATGATTATCCGTTTACTGTTATTTTTTTTTAATCTAATGACACGATCAAAATCAGTATTATATAAGCTTACACTGTGTTATCTGTTTTTCCCTACAATATAATTCCTTTGTAAGCATATATTGAAGAACCTCTATTGAGTTTTCATATTCGTCCGACAGCAATTCATGGATATGCGTTGCCATCTGATCCTCTGTTTGCCTTTGCTATTGATATACTTTAATGTCTTTACTTAAAACAGAAATGTTACTTAATAATGAGCAAACATTCATTATCATACTGTATAAATGGAATATTTCTACTGTAAATCTAGCCTTACAGTTATATTTTTGCTGAGTTCATATGACTTTATATGAGAATAAACAAATGTAAGCAGTTGATGGATAACCGTTCCTTTTTGTTGCTATCATAAGAACATTTATCTTGTAGTTTACACGTAGACACCACAATTTAACTAGCAAGCGACAAGCGTTTCGAAGAAAACATGAATAACATTTCCTTCAAATTTGATACGATTCTTTAGTATGTTGCATACGGTTTGTTCCTTTACAAAAGAAAACATGAGTCCAGAAGCTAAAGTAATATGAAATTCCTGTTTATTATTTACAAACCAAAAAAATGCATTTTCAAAACTATGTAAAACAGTTTTATTGTTAGGATTTTTGTATATATGTTAAACAACAGCAGTAGAATACCGAAGGAACAAAAAAGTAGTATTTACAAAAATCGAAGTCCAAAGACATGGCAAAAACGAAAACACAGAAAACAATGACGTTAGACAGCTACAAGGCGCAGAAATAAAAAAAACACATTGAAAACCAAGGCACTCACAGCAGGGATGGGGTAATTGTAATTAATTGTAATTAATTACAAATTTTGATGTAATTGGAAGTAATTTGTAATTGACAAAAATTTGAATTACATATTAATTACTTACCAAAAAGGGCTGTAATTTCAATTACTTTCCCAATTACATTTACATGCTAGAAGACAGTGAATGGAAGATGGCTATCTCCTTTCTTCTTATGAGTATTCAAAAAAGTTTAGATAATTTCTTTACACAAAATATTATTATGACTTGGTATTTTTAATATACAAGAATAGGCACTTTTTCTCTCTTGTTTTCAAATGTGGACATTGTGCAAACTGCTGTTTCCTCTGATGCATTTCTCTTATTTTTATATGTTTTAATAGAGCAACTCTTGATGATTAATGTTTGAAATATAAATTAAATTTATATTAAAATTAAAATTATTGCTGTATAAACAGTTTAAAATATAATATTTGAATTTTATTATAAATGCCTACAGCAATATGGCTTCTAATCAGTTTTGTGTCATATTTATTTATGTGTCAGTAATCAACAAGACTTGATTAGTGTCTAATTGGCATGATTAGTGCCTTTAAGGCATTATAATCAACCGTTAAAATATATGTACATGTACAAAGTCTAAAATTTTAATGATTTTTAACATTATTTTATATAAACTATTTATTATCTGTCATCAATGTACCCATGACACAGTATTATTTTGTTAAAATGTTATTATCCTAAAAACAAAAAAAATCTTTGATGTGAGACTTATTTTAAATTTCAATTCATTTTATTCTTGTTAACATGTCATTTTAATTAAATTCAAAAATTTAGATAGCGAATATACAATAAATTTAAGGTAAAACAGGTAAATATAAACACAAGTTAGGAAGAAACTATAATTGTTAAGACAACACAGTCCACTTTGTTTATTTTTGCCTATAATTAAAAGTGGGCAAACCAGGATGATACCTTTCTAATTAAATGAATGTTCTGCTGATGTATTTAAACTGTCTGCTGAGCTTCATAAATATTTTACTGGCACATTCATGTGCTAGTTATAAATGAAAGTAAGATACATGTCAGCTGCCTGCAACTTGAGGATTTATTCAAAATAACTCCAAATATTACTGAATAACTTGCCAGTCAGTTATTAACCATCCCACAGTAGAGAGAATCGATAAACTTTTGAGTCTGATTTGTTTAGGCTAGATGACAATACATTTGAACATTTGATGTGAATAAATTTTATCAGTATTCACATTAGTCAACTTTTTCGGTAGTTTATTGATTTTGCAATAATAGGTATGTAATGCTTTCCTTCATGGCTCATAGATTACTTTTAATTTGATAGCATGATAAATAACTTTTGAAAATAAATGATAATAACAAAATGTTGGCTTCAAATGTAATTTGTAATTTAATTAATTACATTTGCAAAGTAATTGTAATTTAATTAATTACATTCCAAAATCCTTGTAATTGTAATCGTAATTTAATTGAGCATGTTGGGAAAGTAATTGTAATTTAATCAATTACTTTTCAATGTAATTTACCCCATCTTTGACTCACAATGTGAACTACGATGAAACCGAGAATGACATCAGGTGCTCCGGAAGAGTAAGCCAGTACTATTTTGTTAATAGCAACCGTCACACTGTAAGTGAGTCAATCCAGGAAAAAGTCAAAATTGGTAAAGTCAAATCAGGGAAAACGTGAATCTAGCTGAATATGTCACAAATGTCACAAAGGCAAAATCCATTGAATATCAATGAAAACTTTTTAGAAAGAAAAAACTTGCTTATTCAAAGTGAGAAAATAGTTAAATATCTTCCATATTTTTCAAGCGATTTAGTATCTTTATGAAATACATCGGCAAAGGAATACCGAAGCAAGAAAAGGAAAGGCGAAATTCAAAAATCATAAATCCAACTTCACGGCAATTCACAGCAACACGAATTGAGACAGTATGACAAAGACAAAACAAATAAACAAAAATGAACAAGAACGCCACAAAACTAAAGCACTAGCAGTGTTGACCCCTATAAAAACTGAGGTATTATCAGGTGCTCCGGAAGGGTAAGCATGATTTGCTCCACGCGTGGCACCCGTCACACTGAAAATGATCTGTTATGACCACAATGACAAAACTTTGATTATTAATATTTCCTTGGCTAAACTTTATTTGATATACAGTTTATAGTATCAAAAATATTTTAACCAAATATCATGGATACAATGGTTAAAGCCCCCCTTACACTACAACGTATGACACAAACGTATGAGGAACGGATGAAAATCATTTTTGTACTGTGGAAAATATTTTTGTTCGTTCACGAATTTCAAGGAAAACGCCCGAAAACCGGAGGTATACAGTAAGTACACCGTACATGCACAGTCCTGGCACCGAATAAACCGAACTCGCGCAAAATTGACAACGGAATCCTACCGGACGAGCACCGAATAAAACGTATTTATAACGGTAACATACCGGACTAGTACCGAATAAAACGAATTGTTAACGAAAACGTACCGTACGAGCAACGAATTGAATAGGTACTATATTTTAAAAGACGATACCTGTGTCTCTTGACCGCTCAATATCATATTTTACACAGAAAACTATTACGGCGTGCTTGGCCAATTAAATTCGTTTTCCCAAAATTTCAACGAATAGAACGGCAAGAGAATGACATAAGAAAAGAACTATCGGGTTACAGTTAACCTTCTCCACCAACGACCCAAGGCGAAAATGCCAGTGAAGATACTCAAGACCAAGGTCGGGTTATATATTGAAGTCATACAGTATCTCTGGTAGCGGGTGCTGTTTAACACATTTATATATAACGTTTTTAAACGGCGAGAAAACTGAATTTTTTTTTATTTCGATGTTTTGGGTATATGTCAGAATAATGTTAAAATATATAAATACAATTGAACAAATTTTCATAACTCTTGCAATTACTAAATTAAATAAGCAACTTAAAAAAAAGTAGTACACAGCATCTTCTATTGCATGGCCACATAATAAGCGACCATTGTAAATTCGTTCAAGCAAAATAAGAATGGTAAAAGTAGGCCACATTTTAGAGAGTAAAAAGGACAAATAATTCAAAATAAAAAAAAAATAATAAAAGACCAGCTAAAATCAGAAGAAAGGAACAGAGAGTATAGCTCACATTGTCAGCCTAATGACCTCCAATTATTTGGCAACCAGATAAATTCTGTTACTCTTCAGCGGTTCAAATTTCTTATGTTCTGGCAGAACCATCATTTTTGTTTTCCGTCCGGTTGCCTCATAGTTGAAGACATAAGGTTGAAAATACAAGCCTTTCTTTGTGTTCTTTTCTTGTGATTTTTAGCTGTTTTTCTTTTTTACTATTTTTTTTAATTTCATATCTTGTGCTCATTACTTTTTAATTGTGGCCTACTTTTACGATTCTTATTTTGTTTACTCGGTGCTCGTCCGGTTGGATTCCGCTATAAGTCCGGAACTCGAACGGTTTATCCGTTATCTCTTCGGTAAAAGCCCGTTTCACCAGTGTATTCTACCGTACAGGAACGGATGCAAGACGAACAAATAACGAACGAATAACGTATAGACAACGCATGAGAACCGAACAAAACGTAAAACCTACCGTACATTCACCGGAATTTTTGTGCGGTATATGTCCGTTCAAAGTTTTGAACATGTTCAAAATTTTTCACCATACAAAACGGACATCACCGTACATGTACCGTATTCACCGTATAAAGAACGGACGACAAACGTGCATGAACGGAGACGAACGAATATAATTTATTTTTACACATTCGGCGTTCGTTTTGGTAATACGGTGTAGTGTTAGAGGGGCTTTAAGTATGAAATGTTTTTACTTTCTTTAGCTTAACTTAAACATTGCAATATTTTCCCAATTATGTTGTAGTTCAATTACTGCCGCACATGTTGTTTGTATGGTAATTCTGTAAAAATGGCAAAAACACTGTCTAAAAAGCTGCTGAGTCAGGGATTTGTTCAGCTAATGTTAAAATCATCCCTCAAGAAATTCTATAGTTGTCATCATCAAAGCATTGAAAGATAATAAATTCTCGAAGTTACTGTGAATTTGGTTTCTGTATATTGCCATTTCGACAACTGTCAAAACATTTTGAAAACCTTAAACCGAAATATGTGTATTAGCTGATAGGGAACAAATTACCAATTTCATTGAATATGATCTAAATGTAAATGCCAAAATCAACTTAGGACAGAGCTTTGCAAATGGGAGATACACCTTAGTTTTAAATAAAAGTTTGAGGAATTCTCTTAATAAATCAGATTACAGGCAAGCACGAAGTGCTGACTACTTGGTTGGTGAATACACTCCATAGGCTGGAGGGGTAGATATATTGCTGCTAAGAAAGGGAAAGTTCACAATTGGGAAATTAAAATCATCACGCTTGTCATATAGCTTAGATTTCAAATGTCCATCTTCGTTAATATACAACAAAAGATCTAGGTACGAAGCTGAAGTAGGTGAATTGTTTTGAAATAGAGCAACTTATAAAAAAAATTGCAAGTCTACCGATTTCAATATATATTGTATGTCAACTTTTTATTTATCTGACTGAAATATAGATTTTTGATCTGTGCAATTCAGATTGCAATTGAACTGTGTTAGCACGTAAAATAATGCTACTTAATTAACATTCATTATAACAATAAATTATATGTAATTTATTTTTTATTATGAATCTTTAAAGACCTGTTATGAGCGTTTCTTTTGTTATTCAAGACACTTTAATTCTTGTAAATGCCTTGGACTATTCCATCTCTCTTTTGTCTTTCTTTTGATTCTCTCGATTTTGAAGCACTTTAACTGATAATTTAACTCAGATTATTTACTTACCCTGAATTATTTACATCATTGATTTTTATGCATATTCATTCATTTGTCGTATGCTTAACTTTGACCTTCTGTTATGTTTCACCTAAATATTAGATGAAGTTTAAGTTTCATGTGGGAAAAATTTCCCGGTCCAAGGATCGAACCTGCGCTACATTTCTGTAATATCAAGGTGATCGAACGGCTTTCATAGTTTGCCGCGGCTGCTATCGTCGCAAGTTAACGGACATATGTAAGAAAATGTATTTAAAGTGACAACAAATCGATAACTCAGGTAATTGTTAAAATACAATTTAATCGGTATTTAACTAATAAAAGTAAACAAATATCTGAAACAAGATCAATGTAAAAGGAAATTTTTCCGTATGAAGAACAAAAAATGAATTTATTAACTAATTTATATATGTAGCCTAAACAAACTGATTTAAATAAACATGAGTAGAAGATTCTATTTCAATGGCGGGATGTCAGCATTTAGTTTTAGATATATACTTTCTTGTATTTTTCATATTCGGCGGTATTTTTTTCATAAAAGAGGCCTTTAAGTTAGTTAAAATATGTTTCAGAGTAATTAATTGAATTAAAGGGCTTCGTAAGAAAAGGGGTGGTTAAAATCTTGACCACCTCTTTTCTTACGAAGCACATAATTCAATTGATTACTCTGAAACATACTTTAACTATAACGTACTAGTTGTAGCCAATATTACGTCATTTTTGTACAGGTTACAACATGTACAGCATAGTTTTGTACAGGTGGTAAGTTGTATTTTAGAGTCATACAAGTTGCAACCTGTGTAAAAAAAATGTACATGATGTTACTTGTATGATATTGCGACTTGTACACAACAATTAAAGTAATACTCCGGACGACTCGTTTGGAATCGTTTGATCACTTCGATGTCACGTTGTCTCAGCCGTACTCCTGCTCTTTTTAACGACAATTAATTCTGATAAACATGTCATGTTTGAATCAGCATCGCTGTTCATGTCCTTTAATTTTTCCTGTGGATGTAACGATGGCGCTGGTACATCAGAGATCGTCATTATTCTGTATGCAAATCTCTTTCCTTCAGGAATATCTGAGTGTCAGCGTATTCACATCTCCTTCTGGTACAACACACAGGAAGACTAACATGAGTAATTTTTTTTTTGTACAATCTGGTCAAGGACAACTTATTCATTGAACTGTAACACTTGTTCTATTTCTTTTAGAAGTAGGTCAGCGGTCATGAACAGTAACATGTTGGAAAATCTAAATCTAGACACTCCGTGTTAATTTAAATTGTCTTTTTTTCATTCCACTCGTGAGGTCTGATAAAATGAGGCTTGATAAAATGGAGTTGAACATTTTTTGTAATGTCGTTGAAATATGGTGGAACACCCTGGGTTGTTTATGCCTGAAGGAAGGCTCGGCACTCTGCCGAATAGATGTTTCGGCCGGGTATTATCTTTTCCTTGTTTTCAATGATGTAATATTGACTGAGTTAGCTTGCACTTAAGACTTGAACAGGTGATCCAAATCCAATTTGATGTTTCTCCTTCTGTTACTCACCAAGTAATCTTTTCTTCTATATATTAATCCAAAGTCGGTACATGGGAAGTGGCCGTCGTTGTCGTGTTTTCTTTCGTGTCAGTGAATGCTACTTTTCTAGTGAAACATTTGAGGAATATTCAACAGCTAAAGTTATTTTGGTATTTATTAAATGCTTCATTACCTGACTCTGTCTGACAAAGATTCAATGCATATTTCCTATTCGGCTTCAATGTCATTTTTATTAAAAGCTTACTATGATATAAAATTCATGTAAAGTTCACTTACCTGTATACTGTTTATTTTTGCATAAAACGTCTGCTCAGGTTCGGCTGTTGGTCGCACAATGACCAGGTGTTCATTGCGTCTTATTATATACGGTTAAATGATTTGTAGTGACGATTTGGATTGGTCGGTTATTTTTGTTACGGGATTTCTGTTTGCTCGATTATTCTGTGTTCTGATTAAGTAGTTTTATTCTTAAGTCGGTTTGAATTTCTGCAATTTGATTGTCCTAATCATTTCTCCATTTGTAAAATAATAACGTAATATTACATTTTATAGATCGGATATTCCAGAAGATGAAGGAATCGATCGATGACCTTAATTATTTTCAAGGATCGATGATTGTATTGAATTATGACGACGCAATTACAATAAGAGTGCGTCGTAGCACATATAGGATAAGAGATACAGCTTTACAATTATTTCCAATTAAAATGACAGATAAGGGTTATTAATTTAGATGGTGGTTGTTCAGTAAATAAGCTACAAAAAAGCCTATATAACATGCCAAAGCATCAGAAGTTCTCATTCTGGGTCTAACCTCCGAAATGAGCAGACATGAGGAACAACAATTGACATACCTTTATAACCAGACACTATGAAATTACCATTTTAACCATCGCTGAAAGCAGCAAGACTCTATAAGATGTTCAGAACTACCTCTTATTCGATTATCGATTGTGGAATATGTAACACGACGTTTAATCGAGGACAATCTCAAACGACAATTGAATGCACCTAGATTCGAGAACAACTCGTTTCGTTGTGAAGAATGTGGACAAATATGTAGTAGAAAGGATATTGTGCGGTTATGCGGATGTAAACTAAGATTCTTTTGGCTGATCAACCACCTGCTAAATAACCATGTCCGCCCTACACAACACAATCAATAATCATGATAATGTAGTGTTTCACCTAGAACAAATTCATTCAAAAGCGTAAGAATTCTACATAAGGACAACATTCACAAACATGCAGTAAACATGGATAAATAAATATATCGAAATTAAACATAGTTTACTTCCACGTAATGTAAAACTAATTTCAGCCTGATATTTACATTTAAAAAATTAAAATGTGAAATACATCTATACTTGGAATAACATGTAAATTATATGAAATATTTTATTTGCATTCATTTTCAAAGGTTTACGCACCATGTATTACGAAAACGCCATTTAAACTTTATACAACATGGAAAATCAATATATCATTCGGCTGTGTATTGTCCAGAGGCCGCGGTCAGACGACATAGCGTTATGTGTATAATCGTGAAGTTAAATGTAGGTCATTTTGTAATTATCGTTTTCTTAGTTAAACACTAACAGGTTTGCATAACCGCACAAAAATGTTAGCATGCATTGAACCAACCAATAGGATTATTTAGATAGTGTCGAAAATGGTTGAACGGCGCGGCCTGAAGGCATCAATGTATCAGGCATCAAATCAGAGAAGATGTTCGAGTTCAGCCAAACGCCCTTATTTATTACACCATCACACTGAAGAACAAGCAAAGATCCAACGAACCAATGAACGTCTCGTTTGAGACAATACAAAGCCGACCAAAATGATGTAGAAAATATATCTGTATTACCATGACAACCATGATGATGTCATTACTTTACTGCATTTCTTAGCCGCATCTACTACTGTACAAACATGTTTGCAATAACGTGTACCACAACTGTTGAAAAATTCATAACCAGACTGAAAATGAATGGACATTGTGTACCGATTCAGTCTCAACATGTTTTGAATTGCACAAAAGGAAACAACATCGGGAAACTCGACATGTACCACTAATTATAAATGCAAGAACTGTGGATAAATCGTGACTAAACAATATGGAGATATTACCAAGGACAATGACAACACCAGAAACAAAAAAGGAGGAAAAGCAAAGACACAACATGGATACGGCACAGAAAAGAAAAATGAAGACACACACACACACAAAGATGAACAACACGGACCCAATAAAAAACCATGGGTGAGATCAGATTATTAACCATCCGGGTATGTCTCTTTTTCCGCTTATTTTTTTTCGAACATAGAAATAATGAACAGTTTTAGGGAAAATTTGCTGGGGTAGGGGTAAGAATTTTGATATTAAGAGTCACATTAAGCACTCTTTGTTTTTTAATTGAGACAACTAATCTGGACAAATCTGAAATGTTGAAATTTCTTATAGATTTCGGGGCAAAATATTGATTTGAATAGATAAATTACTGCAAAATACCAAATTATTATATCATTCATGCAACATTGTCAAATACGACACACATTTTGCCATTTCTGGTTATTTTTATGCGAACACAGACAATAAAAATGAAAATTTAAGAAAACATTTGTTTGGGTTAGGGAAATTTTTACGGATGTAGGAAGTTTATTCTATTCAAAATTGCTATAATTCTTTATAAATGTAAGAATATAATATGTACTATCATTTTATACCCACTTACCATGAATTAAAACTACACAAAGTTAAGATGAGACATAAGAAGGACAAAACTGTGTCGAAATCGAAATTTTTCAAAGATCTGTTTAATTTTCTGTTTTTCAGTGATAGTTTGGTAATGCGCATCATTTTAACATCTGTTATTTTTAAGAAAAAACATTAAAAGACTAAAAAAAATTGCAAAACTTTTGAAATTACAAGCGCACTGGGCTTTATACATTGCATTTCCACAATTCCGAGAAAAATAGTAAACTTTCGTTAACTCTTTGAAGGGGTAGGAATAGAGTTTTTTTAGTTTTTATTGCGTACTGTGTAAAGAGATGGTACTCATTTGGGATATTTGTAAAGCTCTTACCATATGCTAACATTTTTTCTATAACTGAGAGGTACCAATCAACGATCTGAAGCAATTAAAAGAATATCTTTTGTCAATAAAAAAAGAAAGAAAAAAGAAAAATAAAAAGAAGAAGAAATTCTTGTAATTTCATTGGGCGAGTCTATAGAAGGACTGGTTCAATTTTGCGGGCAGGTTATTTCATGTTAACATTTTTTTTATGTTGAAGAGGGGATGTAAGCGCAACTAAAATATTATTAGGGTTGAGTCCATAAGTCGGAGTTGCACGGGGAAGGAGTAATTCAGCAAATGTGTTAATTTGGAACCAATTTTTTCCCAAAAGTCTTTGGGTGGACCCTTAAAAGTTAGCGTTTTTTTACGATTTTACATCATCTAAGATGACCGCTAGCGGGAAGCATACTTTAACATAGTAACACTTTGAAAATGTATACAAAGATTTTATCTGCTAAAGCTACAGAGCCTATTAGAACTTAAACTAGAGACAAATGTCATTTGGTGGTCCTCTTTATAAGTTTGTGATTTTTATGTACGTACTCATCTAAGATGGCGGCCAGTTCAGGACGGTTTAACAGTTTAATTTCCGAAATGGCCATACAGCTCATTTAAATTACTGCAGTTGAAGTAAACATATGTGTTATGATCTCATGTTCATTTACTTCATATCATTTCGTAAAATAACATTAGGGATTCTCAGGGGAAATGCATTCAAAGATCTTTTCCTCTGAAAGCACTTGGTCAATTGGAACCAACCGTGGTCACAATAGTCCTTCTATGTTCGTATCTTTTCAATGATGGCCACCAGAGAAGAAGACAGTTTTACTTAGGGATCCTACGAGAAATGCATTAAAATCCCAATAATATCTTTTTGATATTCCTTTCGTACTTAATGACGCCATTTTCATTTAGTAACCTGTTGTGAAGGTAATTACTATATACTACTTGACCAATAAATCTACTAAATAAATTTAAGGCTTCATATTGTGTAGAAAAGCAATATATTACAATCAAAGAACAAACATGAAAGTTTTGAGCTAAACGGAAAAAGGTTTCAATTTCCCGTCATTTTCTAAATAAATCGCTTATCGAAAAAATTAACCAATGATAACATGATAATATTTTCACAGAAAATATAAAACTCAATTTCTCTACAGAATGGGTAAATTTAAGAAACAAAGAATAAAAGAATAAAAGAAAAAGATATGTAAGAACAAAAATGGCGGCAATAAAATGTCGGCTTTCTCTTCCAATTTTTTTGTCTGAACTGCACAATGTATCACAAATAATATAATAATTCTGTATGAATATATCATGAAAGTTATGTTATTTTATTTTTCTTTTTTGCCATATTGTATGCAAAAATGACTTGAAAAACACATGCGTTTACAAGACATAAAAGAATAAAACATATAAGGGTTATGCTAACAGCAATATTTAACAAACAGAAACACGTTCGAATTATTTTATTCGTCTTGCAAACTGATTTTTATTTCATTTTCGGCGCCTTAATCATTTTAGAAATAATGAAAAGGTATTATATCAAAAAGGGTACTTACTCTTAGTTAAACTGACTTTTATTGTATAGAGATTTTTTCACAAGTTTGACAGTGATTGAAAATGCTTGATTCGAAATTGTCAGTGTCATGAAACAATATTATAGTCATTGGCAAACTATTAGATAGGGCAGCCACGCCAATTTAATTTGAAAGTGCCATTTTATGCTTACCATTCTGGAGCACCTGATGTCACTCCCAGTTTTCTAGGGAGTTCACGCTATGAGTGCCTCAGTTTTTTTTATGTCATCTTTTTCATTTCCGTGCGTTTTGGTTGTCTTATATCCTTGATTTGTCTCTCTCTGTTACCATTTTTGCTATGTCTTTGAACTTTGATTTTTGTGATCTCCACTTTCCTTGTTCCTTTGATATTCTACAGCTATTGGAATAAAAAAGATAACAGGAAACACCTACAATGGCCGTAAAAACCTAGCCACATGCCACAAAGTCAATAGGAACTGCAATAATAATTGTTTTATTCTGTATTTATAGAACTGAACCTTCTGCCGGAAAGAAACTTTGCAACGCCATAAAGGAATTACAAAACTTTCAAGCTCAATTACACAAAACTTCGTGAATTCATAAAAGAATTATAAAGGAGTAAATGTCAAAAGTAAAAAACGCAGAAACAATTGTAGGGAATGTCTTAATAGCTTCGTAGTCTATGAATACATGTTGATAATCTTCCTAAGTCTTGTTACTCTGTTACTACAATGCTAAACAGCTAAACTTGTAAAATTAAAGGTGTTTATAAATGATATATTGATTGAAATGAAAAAAAAAACTGCTAAAGGATTAAAAAAATATATTAAAAAATTCCGTACATTTTTAGGTTAACAATAAAAAGATATTGAGAAAATGCACATGAGACAAAGACTGTAATAATGTATGGTTAAATAAATCAATGGAACAACCTTTTCATGGATGTGTTGAACCTCCAAGTCAACATAAGGCCTTCAACTATCAACAATGAGTTTTACCCCGCACCTCTCTGTAAGTTCAAAAGGGCCCCTAGCACCGATTTGAGTGGAATTCATTGCTTAATGTCAATCAGCTTTACATCCATATTTTGTATTTTCGTTTTCATTTTTATTAGTGTTTTTTTTTATCTAATTGACGTTTTACTTTCATACGGTTTTAAATTTCAGCTTTTCGTGCATGTAAGGATAAACATAAACTCAAAAACTAATGCAAACTTGTGATTCATAAATTATTCAAAATTTGAAAGCGAAGCCTTGCTTATCTTTAAGAGAATTGTATTACTTTCAACAAGACGTAAGAATGCCATTATTAACGACTTAAAGCTGAATAATCTGTTTTCCTTTAAAAATGTACACACAGCGGATTGTATCTCATATAGAGTTTGCTTAAAAATCACACGGGACTTTTCATATACTAGATTGGGAACAAATTATCAGCATCGGTGAGGACACTGAAATAAAAGAAGAGAGAATCACTATACTTTTGAACCTTTAAATTATTTGATTCGTATTTTTTTCACTCATTGTTTTTTTTTTCAATTTTCTTTTATTCAGTAACATCGCTTGGAATTATTTTCTCCGGCAGATTTTTCATCTATAACACAAATTAACAATATACTTCTTTATTCCTTTCAAAATCTTTCATATAATGATAGTACCACTGAATCAATAAAATTATATTATTAATGAAAAAAAATATTAAAAAACTTTGCGTTGATTTCACTAATTTAGGCCGTAAAAGGGGTTACCAGAAGCCCAGTCAACCGAGCTGTAAAGAAAAAAAAACAAGAGATCAATGTATTATTTTCTAATTTGTACACATAGACTGTACTTTTTACATAATATATGAGTTGTACACCTTTCTTGATTTTTCCGGCGTATTTTTCTTTGTTTCAAATATTGGTGCATATAATTCAACAAAAGTATATGAAATGAGAGCAAAATATAAAAACCCATAAAAAGGAAGAAAATTGTCCTTTTTGACTCAAACGTTGACGTAAAAACTTACAATATTTATCATCAAATACTGTTTAAAATTAATACTTTTTACTCTTAAGGTTTCCTTTTCTTAAAATTATATTCATGTATTTTAACTAAAGGCCAAAAAAAATCCGTTTGCTACTCACGTGCAAACATGTTCATTAAGACACTCTTTACATCCAGGTCTACATCTAATACACTGGAACCGAGAAAAATCTTCACCGCTTTCTATTGACTCTTCGATATCCATAGAATAAAAACCACCTTCACAGCTATATATTTTCGGCATATAGAATCCTTTCATACAAACGCAAACATATCCTTCTATGGTCCCACCTGGTCCTATTATTGGTTTGACCTGCAGATACACTGTATTCTTTTTATTTGGCAAATACCTCAATAATTAAAATTATTTGCTGACAAATATATGTCAATACAATCATTTTCAAGCAATATAAAAGGAAGTTATACCATTTGTTCACTCTTTTTCAAAACTTATCGGGATCCTTTCCCATTTAATGTAATCCACAATTTTGCATGTAATCCACTCTTTTTGTCAACATAATCATATTCTTCAATCAAGCCTTTCAGGCAAATGATGTTCATCCACTGTTTAAAGTATTACACTCATCAATATGAAAGCCGATTCTATTTGGAACCTTACAATATCTAAATTTTTGTAAATTTTGTTTAAAACTAAGGAGTATATCCCTCATGCAAAGCTCTGTCCTTAGCTGATTTTTGCATTACATTTAGATCATATTGGTTATTTGTTCTCTATCGGTTTTTCAACATCTTTGAGTTTACGGTCTTCCAAACGTTTAGATTTTATCTTCACTGAAGAGACATAAGTTGTCGAAATGCGCATATGCAGAACTTAAATTCAAAGTAACTTCGGTATTTAGTCATATGACTTGGTAGATAGTGTCAAATTTCTCATAATAAACACGAAAATTGATTTTTTTTTTCAGTACATAGTCTATCGCCGGAAAAAACCGACTTTTACCTGATATCAAGTTTTTCTTGTACATGTATATTAGTATGGTGCCCAAGAGACGGAATAACACACACCTGTATTATACATGTTTGGAAAGAGGATACCATGGTGCATCGAACTGACGATGTCGTAGAGATTGAATTTGGTAACGTTTTATTTTAGATTGGGGTCAAAGGTCAGCTCCTAAAATTTTGAAAATTTTGACGCATTTTAAAGTGGGCTTCATTTTACAGATAAAACTGCAACGAAATTCGAATATTATTGTAAATTTAGTTGGGGTAGTTCTTTAGTTTTAGTTTTTATAATGATTTGTCTGTTGCCTTTATTCAACAAGTTTCAAAGGTTGCATTTTGTTTTGAAGGCCTGTCATTTTGAATATTTGCACTTCCGTGATATGATGGGTTCTTTCGGATATAAAGAGCTGCGAATTTCTTACTTTTATATGGTTATTCTTTAAAAGAAAGCTTGAAATTAATTTTAAAACGAACCGATAAAAAATAAACTTAGTTTAGGCGAAATAAATCGCACTTTTGTTATTGGTATAAATAAGTCAATTTCCCCCCCAAAAACACACATTGATATAAATTTTAGAAAAAACCGTTCCTACTGAAACAAAACCGTATTATATTATCTGAAATGATGTGGAAAAGTGATTTTAAACGTGAAAACAAACACTTGTGCTTGGAAGATCAAAACACAAGCAACGTAAAATTGTTATTACATTCCCGCTATTTAACTAGACTTGGGCTTGTCAAGTGATTCTGACAAGAAATGATTAGGGTTATCTTTCGTTGTACACTTGAAAGAACATTAACAATCGACATGGTCTTCACATCGACTAAAATTTGAAAGTTTTCGGCAACTTTTGGCTTTTTAATTGTTGATTTCTCATTAACGGTGGACATTACATCCATGATTATTTGGAGCATATGTACACTTTGTATATTTACTTTCGTTAAAGTTGGAATTTTTCAGAAATGAAGCATAGTTATTTCGCATTCGATGAAAATGTCGTTAATTTAGACTCAAATTTACCCCGACATTAAGACTGATAAATTACAAAAACCAATCAAAAATAACTTGCATTCTATGATTCAAATAAATATTTCAGGTCTTGGCTTTATCGTGAATAACTTTTTATTAGAATATAAGAGAGTACTACTATTTTCTATAACTTTCAAAATACCATATCCCAAGCACTGTTTTAGGGTACCCTTAAAAAAGGCGAAATTAGAGAAATCGTGACCACAGGAACTTTCTACGACAGCTTAAAATTTGAAATTTAATAGTTGTTCTATCATTTAAAACAAACATTAGCCGTGTGTGATTCCGTTATCCCAAACTCGAAAACATAGCGTCTTTTTGGACCTTGGGCACCCTACTATATCTAGAGTCTATTATCGGTTGTACCGATTTGACCTTATTCCTGACTGTTTCAATATAACCGGATTTACCGATTTTGACTTTATACCCGTTTTTTCCAGTATATACAGATTCTATCTCAAGACCTACCAACTTTGATCTTATATCCGACTTTCCAGTACATCCAGAGTCAATCACCGGACTTATGATTTTGACCTTATACCCTACTTTCCAGTACATCCAGAGTCTATCATTTGAGCCTACATCTGACTTTTTAAGGGCAATTTTATTATTGCCATATGTGGCGAAGATTGTGCTTATCCTTTCGGGAATTCCCGATTAGAAATAACTGTTTTTGGAGGTTTAAAGTCCCAGTTCGTTATATTTGTGGTGTTCTTGATCGTTTCTTTTTATTAATTTGTTTGTTGTTTTCGTTTGTGTTGTCTCTGTCATACACGTCCAATGTTTTTCTTAAAATACTGAATAAAATTATGATCCCTTATCTTCTGTTTGTTGTAGGCTATCGTCTTTTTAAAAACATTATCTATGATCTGTTCCGATTGTAACAAGATTAAAAGGTCAAATTACTTGTTACTAATGTATAATTATTTCGATATTTAATAATATCAATGCCGTATGTTGAGATATACGTCGTTGATATGACTTATGTTTTCATGAAGATTTAAATGTATTTATTGATAAACATAGAGATTTGAAATACGATTTTAACACCAAAAGGCGTCAGTTATGCAATACCAGAGGTCTTATTTTTTTTTCTTGATTATTTGTCAATGTAAAATGTTTGCCTGCCAGTTAACTGAGTTTAAGCGATAATAAAATGATTAAACTAAGNGTTTAAAGTCCCAGTTCGTTATATTTGTGGTGTTCTTGATCGTTTCTTTTTATTAATTTGTTTGTTGTCTTCGTTTGTGTTGTCTCTGTCATACACGTCCAATGTTTTTCTTAAGGATGTTCGCTGGTCACGTTTGTGTATTTCTGTCAGATTTTCGAACTTCTCTGGTTTTATCCATTTAAAACATTAATAACTTTTTGCCCGGTGACCCCCTAATTTTCTTCCTTAATTTCATTTTATACATCTTTTGGAGCAATCTGACAAAATTTTATTCAGTTGGTGTTATTTTGTCACATTCATTATTTGATAAACATTGCTCATGTTAAACCTATGAAAAAAGCAGAGGAGTTCAGTTTCCCGCCATTTTTGGAAACACTCCTATCTCAAAAATTTCATCGGTAACCTATCAAATTTTTTGGCTTAAATTTCTATGTTTTCAATTTTCTAACAAAAAATCACTTTAAAATGAAATCCTTGTTATTTTAAAATTCACTAGCGAACATCCTTAAAATACTGAATAAAGTTATGATCCCTTATCTTCTGTTTGTTGTAGGCTATCGTCTTTTTAAAAATATTATCTATGATCTGTTTCGATTGTAACGAGATTAAAAGGTCAAATTACCTGTTACTAATGTATAATTATTTCGATATTTGATAATATCAATGCCGTATGTTGAGATATACGTCGTTGATATGACTTATGTTTTCATGAAGATTTAAATGTATTTATTGACAAACATAGAGATTTGAAATACGATTTTAACACCAAAAGGCGTCAGTTATGCAATACCAGAGGTCTTATTTTTTTTTCTTGATTATTTGTCAATGTAAAATGTTTGCCTGCCAGTTAACTGAGTTTAAGCGATAATAAAATGATTAAACTAAGACAATTTTTGATGAAAAAAACAAGGTTGGCCGTTATTTTTGGGGATGGTAGATTTTGGTTCAGAAAAATTTAAAAGGTGACACGTGTGTTTTATACATAAAATTTTGTGTTCTTCTTCGATATTTGATGACAATGTGTTTCTTTCACACAGAAGTTAAAAAACGATATGTACGTCATAATCTCATGGGTTGGACGGATTTCTTATATCGGTTCTGTCATGAACTGGTAAGTATATGTTAACTTGATTTTGACATCTGTATATCGTAAAATATCATCCCGTGAGCCAGAATATGAAGCTTCATATTCTGGCGAGCGGGATGAAATTTTACAATATTTCAGATTTTAAAATTCAGATAACTTGCTTATCGTCTTTTATTTATTAATTCTTTACAATAGTTTATTAGGTTTTATGTCAAATTCTCCAAAGGTTTCGCGGGATAAGAGGTTTTTTCACTTTTTAACATATGTAGTTAATTTATAACTTCACAATATTTTTAGTCGGCTAACGTTATTAATTTTTTTATCAGACCATGTTCGCAAATCGAAATAAAAGTCGATTTTTTCATTGCAAAACCTCTCATTTTTTAAATATGTCTTCCAGTTCCTAGGCACTTTCATGACGTCACAAAGTAAAAAAAAGTAAACAAAATTGTGGCTCTGCTGAAGTTATCAGCGACCTAGTTTACGTATTTTTTCGAACGTCCCGTTTTTATTACTGTGTAGTGGAAACGGTAATTTGTTTACAGATTTAAAATCGGAAAATATAATAGATTCCTTCTCCAATCAAGATTTATTTCTTGCAAAACGGATAAAAACGAAATTGCTTGTCAAAGATTGGGAGAATTGCCTTGATAACTCCAGGTCAACCCCTTGATAAGTTCGGGTCAACCGGAAATGGCTTTTGTGGAAGGGCTCTGCAGGCTGAGATAGGCAGAGGGAAAGACGATAATCACAATAAATCTGCATTAATGAGACATAAGTTGTAGAAAAAGTCAAACGCAAAAGCTAAATCTATAGTAACTTCTATATCCTGATGTTTGTACTCAAAGGGTTAGATTCTGTGGTGGTCGTTTGCAAAGTTGCGGTTAGAATAAAATCAATTTACATTTTGTATGTGCAGTTTAATAAAACATATATAAATAAAATTTATCCGGGAAAATATCAAATGCGTGTTTAAACATCATATATTTCATAAAATAACTTCTTACCTTAGTAGTAGGCTGACAATGGTTTGGAATTATTATTATTATTTCATTAGAGCTTGTTGTCAAATATTTGCCCATGAATCCACCATTTTGAATTTTGTTGTCGTAAAAACTACCTATGTTAAAAGATCGCACTAGTTACAAAAATATACATTTAAATACTGTGAAAAAAACTTCTCAAAACCCTGGAGTAAATTACTTTGGGGTGTAAGAAATTCTATTGAAGTTCTAGATAAACTACAATCTATTCAAAGACCAGTCTCCTTCACTGACAGCTATGTTTTTTCCACACTTTATACAAACCTTCCAAATAATTTGATTAAATCCAAATTGGGACAACTCATTAAATTATCTTTTACAATTTCTGGCCTGCACTTCATTTGTTCAAAAAAAAATAAGGACTCTTTTCTAATATTACCTACAATAATCATTGTTCCTGGACATGTGATGATATGATCAATGCACTAAATCTTTTGCTAGACAACATTTTTGTTCGTTTTGGAAACACTATTTATCAACAGGTCATAGCCATTCCCATTGGACACAAATTGTGCACCTCTCATTGTAGATTTTTTCTGTCCTGTTACGAACGAGACTTCGTGAAAAAAACTTCAAAACGGATCCAGTGATAAACTTTTTTTTTATTTTTAATGATAACAGCAGGTATATTGACGATATCCTTACTATTGACAATCCCCAGTTTTTAGATTATGAAGACATAATTTACCAAGAAGATCTGAAATTAAATAAAGCTGACAATGACTCAAAATACTATCCTTATCTGGATCTTACTGTCATTATCGACTCTGGTAAAATCAAAACTAAAATATCTGATAAAAGCTATGATTTTGATTTCACTATTACCAATTTCCTTTTCCGTGACGGCAACATTCCTCTAGCTCCATATTTCTCAACTAGTACTCGCAACCAGCTTATTACTATGAGCTTTTCTTATCATCGTTTTTACGGAAATGTTGTTACAAATGCCAAAAACTGATTAAAGATCCAGAATAGCTGGACGTAACCTTCATTCTTAAGGTAATAGTAGACATCGGCAAGATACTCTGCTTGCATCTTAGATCTAGTGACCTGAAAATATTGCACACATACAGGCCTCTCACTGATACTGCCGATGTCTATTGAAATTTATGATGATTCTTGACCAAAGCCTTCGGGAAGTTTTGAGTTTCATTTTCCTTCCGTAGTGCGACAGTGTTTTATCAGCAGACAGGGCTCCTTGAGCTAGCCGGCAGTCTACCTGTATTGGGTTTTATTCGTATGTTTATTATACTATAGGGAAACGGGACAGATAAAGGGGAGGTTTGGGTACCCATAAAGCGGTTTAACCCTACCGCTGGCTTTTGTGCCGGTACCAAGTCCGGCTGTCTCGAGTTCTTATTATTGTTTACGTTTGTCCTTTGTCTTGTGTTTTTCCTGTGTAGTTCCCTGGCAGATTGTGGCATGTGACTGTAATTTTCTGCTATTTTAGATGTTTCCTGTTATCCCCTGTATTATAAAGTAATTATTGCATAGAATGTAAAATTGCTGTACATGTTAAACTTGTTATTCCCTTTTACGATTTCTGTTGTGGAAGTCACATATAGACGTTATCCTGTTTATTCGAAAATTTTATACACTTAAACTTGAAAATGTGGAATTTAAAAATATATGATGTGTAACTGAACTCCTTGTTTGGTAATTTCTGATTCACATATAGTGTCAAGTACTCATGAAGATTGAAAACTAAGCGCAACTTTCTTCAGTACATTCAGTAAAAGTTGCATTTACAATCAAACATGATTTGGTTATTAAAATGCAGTTTGAATATTGTAAATAATGCCGGACATTTAAAACATTGTTAAAATTGTAACAACAAGCACTCTGTAGAAAGAAGAAGGTTTTATGTTAGAATATACAATAATTAATAATTGGCATAAATAAATCTAATAAATGATTCAGAAACACTAGAATATAATTTAAAAAGAAAGATTATTGTTTGTTCTGTTGATTTTTTTCCTCTAGCTATGAATATATATTAATCATAATTTACCATTGCGCTGTTGAAAAAATATTGCATCTTTGATAATGTTGGTCAGAATTAATAATGCATCATAACTTATATCGCCTGATAAGTAGAAATTTCATTGCTTAGCTTTTTTCCAAACGTGATTGAATATTACAGTAATGCACGAAAGGATCAAAAGTAAATAAAATTTATTTTATGCACTGTTGAATGCTTCTGATAATCTGACTCAAGGATGAAATATTGTTTCAATATTACACCTAACACATATTTCGAAAACATCTCATGTTCTTCATTTGGTGTTAATTTGTCAAGTATGAAAGTATACACAATAATTTTGAACTTTCTATTACTTCCTTTTTATTGGCAATTTTGAATATCAATTAGAGATACTAGAACAGAGACAAAAAAGGAAAACAAACCTTAAGATGTTTGCTTTTACTACGATATATGAAGAAAATTGTGGCATTAATTTAAATAAATACTGCATAAAATTGAGTAAACTTGTGAAATAATTAAAGTAATTTCTTCAGATTTGAATACAAAGTATGTATATATTTTTCTGTAACGATATTATATTTAATTTACTGACATTCATTTACGGTAGCACAACAGTCTTTGGAAGGAAATTGTCAGTACCTGACCTCGAATGTCCGTAACTTTTGTATTAGTTAAGATACAATGACAAATGAGGTATCAAATTAAAGGAAAATTATTGAATTGACTCTTGATGCACATTTCAATATTATTCGTTTAAGTATCAGTGTCTAAATACCGATATTTGGCAAAAAACATGGATTTTTTAGTTCTATTTTTAAAATCAAAATAACATTTACGGCTTTACAGGTAGATGAATTTTGTTTACTTTATCAAAAAAAAAACATCAAAATGCTACAAAACCCTGTCTCATATTTACACAGGATCTGGTAGGAAAATAAATGAAATTTTACTCCGAAATTTTTTTTTAATTTCAAATATTAAAATCAATTTAACTTTAAACAAGTCATGTATTAAAAATCTGAGACACGGTTTTGCAGCAATTATAGGGTTCTTTTGGATAAAGAAATAGAATTCAGCTACCTGTAAAGCTGTTAAATTTAGTTTATAACAATTTTACTTGCTGTTAAATCTATTTTCATTTTAAAAATATAACCTGCAAAACCAAATGTTTTGCCAAATATGGAAATTTTGGCATTGATACTCAATGTTTTTCCTGTTTTTGTAATCAAATGGAATACTATTGAAATTAGCATTTTCAAAAAATTTATTCATTTTCCTTTCACTTAATACCTTATTTGTCACTGCATCTTTACTAATAATAAAGTTGCGGGCATACAAAGTCAGGGACTGAAGTTTTCCTTCAAAAGGCTGTTGTGATACCTTAAATTATTCATGTTTAAGTTTCCAAATCTTGTGATGCTGCAGACATTTTATTAAGAGATTTTGAAGTCTATGAAAACTGCAAGTGCCGTTTCCGGTTTTTGTCATTTACTTGCAGATTTCATACGGGGGTTTAGGAGATTTTAAAGTCTATGAGATTTTAAAGTATGCGCCGTAAAGCGGAAATATTTAATATAGAATTTAACGTCAGTAAATGATTTTAAGAAGCATATGTTTATTCATCTGCTAAAAATATTAAAATGACAAACCAATAATTATAAGTTGACGAGACAAGAAGTGATCAGAAGTTGACGGGGATAGTGGGGATAAAATAAGTTCTGCAGTAACTTAATTTTCTATATTGAGACATAACTTTATTTTTAAAAAGGTGCAAAATTTATGCACATCAACAGGGCAATATTTATGCATTTTTACTTGGGGGGGGGGTCAGGGGCGTTCCCCAAATTGTTTGTAGTTTTTATGTGCGGTTGAAATTATAATTTTTTCTATAATTAAAATAATTCGAATCGATATTAAATGGATTAGACATTTTTATATTTCCTTGAAATCTTTTAACTTCTATGGTTGTCAGTGTTTTGAGGAATAGTCAAGGGCATTGTAACCAACCAATCAACAGAGAACCGAAATAGTCAGAATAAAGTCAGAAGCATACTTGATATTAAGGTCAAAATGATTATTAATGACCGAAACTGACCACAGATAGCCATAAATGATCATAATTATTAATCGAAACTATTTTCACAGCCATGAGATCTACAAGCATTGGGTCAGAACTATATTTTATAACACACGCTGACCACAGATAGCCATAAATGATCATAATTATTAATCGATCGTAACTATTTCCACAGCCATGAAATCTGCAAGCACTGGATCAGAATGATATTTTATTACCCACAGTGACCACAGATAGCCATAAATGATCATGATTATAAATCACTACTATCTTCACAGGCATGAAATCTGCAGGTATAATGTCAGAATGACATTTTATTACCAAAAGTGACAATAGATAGCCTTTTAAAATGATAATAATTATTGATGGCAACTATTTCCAAGAAATCTGTAAGAGTATGGTCAGAATCGCATTTTATTGCACAACCAACTTACAAATTACAATATATGGTAAGAATTTGTCATTAAAATTTTACCATAGCTATGAAATTCGCAAACCTTAAGTAATCCAACCGTTATAATATTTTGGGGGCATTATTTTTCATTGCAACATTTAACACAGCAAAGAAGTTTGAGCTATAATTGACATATTCCCACAGAAAAGATTTGTTAGTTATAACAGCCAAATGTTTTGAGTGACCAAACGGTCATTGGGTTCAAAGCCCCGGCTTAAGCCCCTTAATTGAAGGGAAATTTGAATATATTTCTCTGTGCAATGCAATCTTTTTCGCTTTAATTTATTCGCTTAAATATTTGAATCCTGCAATCTTTTTTCCCTCAAAATTAATATAATATCACGCTTCACATTGAATCTGCATTGGACGAATATAATCATATAACTATTTGTCCCGGACTGAATCAAAAGACTCAGAATGAAGGATGCTTCAAAAAACCCATATTGATCAAGTATTTTAAGAAATACAAAAAAAAAAGAAAAAAAAACTTTAGACCCATCTTTGTACTTTAATGAAAAATCACGACTGACAACAACCGATGTACTTTCATGTGCGCTAGAGTATAATCAGTTACATAAATAAAAAAAACTAAGACCAAATTCCGGAACTTGCAATTCTCATACCGGAAGTTAACATGGCAATAACCGGAACCGGACTTGCAGTTTCCATGGACTTTTAAATCTCGTATGTCAACGTAAATGTAAGTTAGCAGTTATTGCTGTCTCAAAAAAAATTTCACCAATGTGCAATCAATCCTGCAGTTGTCACCTGATTCTAGTTGTGTCTTTGGTTTGCGTATAATTATTTTCTTTAGGCAACTGTATTTTTGATTAGAATTGACTCACAAAAACATATTAGATTCATGCTCGATACTCACAATGATTTACGCTTTTTAGACTGTTTCTTTCTAATTCAGTTTCAAAGTTTCAAATTGTGTACAAGCGAAAAAAGGAACTGTAAATTGATTCGAAATATCATAGAATTTATACAAACTTTGAGGCATTTTCTCTACAATGACAAGACCCTAACAATTGTGAAAGTTACGACGGATAGGCAAATAATTAATCGTACTGACGAGAATTGACTTAACAAAATCAACAGCCAGGATGACTACAAAACTTACTGTAAATTGAATTGAGTTGGCTCACGTATCACATTTTGAACTTGTGTCAGATTTCTTAACTCCCCTGGTTGTTCCAGTTCGCTGGCTCAAAGAAAGTTCGACACTACCCCCACTCATTATTTCATGATTGTCTTTTACAGGTCGTATCTAGACACCTGACAAGTTTTCAGAAAATTCTTGATATAGCTTCCTAGCTTTAAGAGCCATTCTCTGTAAGAATCAAAGAATCTGCCATATGGTTGGAAATGTTGGGTCTCAGATTTTGATGAAATTTTGTATATAAAGGTCATATGTAATTATGACAACAAATAGCAATGAAATGACTTAAGTCTAAATTTGGTTACCATGGCAACAAAAAATCACTAAAACGACAATTTCCAAAAAATGGAAAAATGGCCAATTTTGCCCATTTTTAAGTGTTAATTACAAAAAATTGTGTCTATAGAACTTCATTAAACTTACTGAGTTTACAGTTTAGTATATTATCTTCAAAATATCAAAAAATAAAAATGGTGATATTCCGATTTTAAGAAATAAATAATTTTGAAATTTGCTGAGATAGTGATTTTCATATTTCTGTCAGAAAACCCCAAAATAACCATTCTTACTTGTATTTCAGTCCCTCTTCAGCAGATAGTATTGATATTGAGTTTATTGGTCCATTTTAAAATGAGAATGCTTACCATATGCTAAATGACCTTGACATTCCATCTCAAGGTCATGAAACTCAAATTTCCAAGGTCAAATTTGTGTCAAAAACTGCTCAAAATCTGTATTTCATCTTGTATTTCAGCCCATCTTGGGTAGATTGTAATGATGTTGGGTATATGTTTATTTTAAGAGGAACATGCTTTTTATATCTTGGCATATGCTATATGGCCTTGATTTTCCATCCCAAGGTCACAAAACTTAAATTTCCAAGGTCAAATTTGTGTCAAAAACCGCTCGAAGTCTGTATTTCGACTTGTATTTCAGCCTATCTTCGGATGATTGTAATGATGTTGGGTATCTGTTTATTTGAAGAGGAACATGCTTTTTATATCTTGGTATATGCTATATGATCTAGATATTCCATCTCAAGGTCACAAAACTCAAATTTCCAAGGTCAAATTTGTGCCAAAAACCGCTCAAAATCTGTATTTCGAAGGTATTTCAGCCCATCTTCGATAGATTGTGATGATGTTGGGTATCTGTCTATTTTAAGAGGAACATGCTTTTTATATTTTGGTATATGCTATACGACCCTGATATTCCATCTCAGTGTCACGAAACTCAAATTTTCAAGGTCAAATTTGTGTCAAAACCGCTCGAAACCTGTATTTCGACTATATTTCAGCCTATCTTCGGTAGATTGTCATTATGTTGGGTATATGTTTATTTTAAGAGGAACATGCTTTTTATATTTTGGTGTATGCTATATGACCTTGATATTCCATCTCAAGGTCACAAAATTTTGTTACAAAACCGCTCAAAATCTGTATTTCGACTTGTATTTCAGTCCATCTTCAGTAGATTGAAATGATGTTGGGTATTTGTTTATTTTAAGATGAACATGCTTTGTATATCTTGGTAAATGTATAATGACCTTGACATTGCATCCCAAGGTCATGAAACTCGGAAGTTTCAAGGTTTTGGCTACAAATATTCTCATTCCATCCTATTTTCTCGGGAACGACATTGAATATGCCAGGAATAATCTTCTGGTGACATTACGTTAGCAGCCCTGGAGGGACTTAAAAAGTAATATTCAGAAAAACTTCCGAATTCAAAATTTCATTTTTTACTTAGATATATACCTTTATACGATATCTTCAAATATAAAAAAATCAGTATAGAAAACCAGGTTTTTAAGAGATCTATAAGTCCTCCTCCCCTCAAAAAATTTTGCCGTCACTAAACAAAATCCGGAAGTGATGTCACCGGCTGTGCTTGTAGCACAAATACCAAACTAAAATAGTCATATGACTGTTCACTTGACTAGAACAGGAAGTTGTAGGTTACACATGTCAAACCGGAAGTGGATACTTTCTTACCTACTGTTAATCATAAATACAAAAATTTCATCTATAAATTTAAATTTTGTGATATATTGTATGACAGTTCCCACAGTCCTGAAGACAAAGAGAGATAAAGAAGTGCGCATGTGGTACCGAAAGTAGTTTGTATTCCCAATTAGCCCCCCTTTTGACCGAATGACCTATTATGCTGTATAAAGATATATTTTGGGTGGCGTTGACTAAATGAATGAGTTGATATTTCTTATATTTTCTTGTTCCAAACTTCTAGGGAGTAATCTTTATAAAACGGAAATCAGCAGTGGCTTGTTCTGGCAGTATTTCTATCACGTCTGCGTTAATTGTAAAGAAGGGGGAAACTGCAGTTGTTGTTCTCTCTTCCCACAATTTTCAAATTTACTTCTATCATTTTTTCCACTGTTCTTATCCTTTTGTGTACATAATTTACTTTTTTACGACTATATCTCTATCTTATTTAATTTTTATCAAAGTTGTTTTCCTCTTTCTCACCTTATTTCCATTTTCATCATATACAAAGGAATTTGAATTTTCCTGCAATTTTGCTGTTTCCATAGCAATGGTCGCCATTTTGATATTTTAAAGACCAAAACTCGTATCTACACATGATACGTAACCTTCCTGTGAAATTTCAGTAATTTTGGAGCAATTTGAAAATTTCCCGCCATTTTCTGTGCACAAAGCAACGGTCGCCATTTTGATGTTTTTTAAAACCAAAGTTCGTTTCTACACATGCTCAGTTCTTGCCTGTCAAATTTCATTCCATTCTGAACATTTTTAATTTTTTCCCGCCATTTTTATGGTTTAATTACGTGACAGCTGTTCTCACTAACCTTAAGACACTAGTGCTTTTGTCGGGCAACATTGATTGTAAGAGTATTTTGCAAAGTTTATTAATGTTTGTTGACAATCCAGCATCCATAACGATGTAGCGTTATTCGACAAGAAGCAAAGAATTCCACTCACACCGATGCTAGGGGCTGTCTTGAACTTACTATGAGGTATGAGCAAAGTTCATTGTTGAAGGCTCGTGATGACGTCAAGATGTAGAACAACAAATAAAGCATTGTTCCCTTGCTTGATTTTACCATATTTTTGTAAAGACTGTATCGTATGCATTTACTCAGTGTTCTCCCCAGGATTTTTCAATAAAGTTGGGGTAAATTTTTAGCTTGGCGCGAGGTGACGCTTAGATGTAATAACTTTTGTCATTTATAACAGTTTTAGTTACTTATCTTAATGATAGTTATATAAAAGTTTACATAAAAAACAGAAGCATTAAGATTAAACTGTTTTTATATTGTTTATTCAGCATGTGTACCTGGCTAGAAATACAGCATCAAGTAAAATATCTGCCTGGAAAGCATTGGGGTAAAAATTATAGTGTAGGGTTAATGATGAAAGCATCGGGGTCAAGAATTATAGCATCAGGGTACCCCGACTCTAAAAGGGCCTGGGGAGAACACTGATTTATTCCGCATCCTTACGTTGTTTATTCTATTAACATTTTAATTTAGGGTCAAATCCCAGCTTCTATAGTGGTTGGTGGAAGATATTTGTTCAGGGAATGCATATTATGTGGTACTCATTATCTGTACCAAAATTAGGTTCACTGACCTACTTTTTTACATCAATGAAAAAATAAAATCGCACAAAGTTGGTTTTAATACATGTGTAGTTTGCTTTGAATATTGTTTATTGATCATGTGGGCGCTTCAATGCGATTGAAATCTTTATTATACGGCAACACTTTATATTAGACTAGTTCATAAGTATGGACCCACATATTCATTTATTTTTGTCAAAATCAATAATTCAGTAACTAGAGCTCATACAGGAATTATTTTTTTTTCAGTTGATAGATCTTGGGAAGGGGAAGGAGGAGGAGGGTGTTGTAGCCAATATAATTCCAGAATTTTGTCACGTTTACATATATTTACAGCTAAGGTTAAAGTTTCTGTAAAGATCACTTTTGGACTTGGGTTGAGCCAAAGGCAGCTTTTGAAGCATTCCATTCTGTTTTAGATCTTTCAGTAAGGCTATTACAAAACATATGCTGGTCAGAAAAATGCCACTGTACAGTTTTCTTATACACTAGAGTATATTTAAAGTATGTAAATGTGCCAAACGAAAAAAAACATAAAACTTGTAGCATTATTTGATCTTATGGATAAACAATGGCTTCGGTGATCATCTTTTGACCTTCAGAGTTCAAGGTCAAACATCGGTATGGTTGTTGGCTGCTAACTTAATGTCATCAGAAGGTTATTCCTGGCATATTCAATATCGTTCCTGAGTAAATATATAGTATGAAATCATAATATTTGTGGCCAAAACCTTGAAACTTCAAGTTTCATGACGTTGGAATGCAATGTCAAGGTCATTAAGCATATACCAAGATATAAAAATAGGTAATCAACGATTACAAAGTTCGCCTCGTTATGGCACATGGACACAGAAACCCAATTTGGTCAGGGTGCTCATTTACTATCCCTAATACATGTATACAAAGGCTAGATGATCTAACCGTGTCCAGTAACCGAGACCTGAATTCGGACATAAACTTGAATGTAAGTCAATCATGCGGAAAATATAGGTCAAAGTGACCTAATTTTGCCTGGATGCTGTCCTACCACCAAAGATGTATGCACATGGAAGGTTAGATCATTGTACCATGTACAGTTACTTAGACCTGAACTTGCATGTAAACTTGAATGTAAGTGGATCATGCAGAAAATATAGGTCAAAGTGACCTAATTTGGCCTGGATGCTGACCTACCCCCAAAGATGCACGCACATGCAAGGTTAGATGATCGTACCATGTACAGTTACTTAGATCTTAACTCTGACGTAAACTTGAATGCAAGTGGATAATGCAGAAAATATAGGTCAAAGTGACCTAATTTTGCATAGATGCTGTCCTGCCCCCACAGATGCATGCACATGCAAGGTTAGATGATCCTACCATGTACAGTCACTTAGATCTGAACTCTGATGTAAACTTAAATGCAAGTCAATCATGCGGAAAATATAGGTCAAAGTGACCTAATTTTGCCTGGATGTTGACCTACCCCATAAGATGCTTGCACATGCAAGGTTAGATGGTCCTACCATGTACAGTTACTGAGATCTGAACTCGGACGTAAGCTTGAATGTAAGTCAATCATGCGGAAAATATAGGTCAAAGTGACATAATTTTACTTGGATGCTGACCTACCGCCAAAGATGCATGCACATGCCAGGTTAGATAATCCTACCATGTACAGTTACTGAGATCTGAACTCGGACGTAAACTTGAATGTAAGTCAATCATGCGGAAAATATAGGTCAAAGTGACCTAATTTTGCCTGGATGCTGACCTACCCCCAAAGATGTATGCACATGCAAGGTCAGATGATCCTACCGGGTACAGTTACTGAGATATCAACTCGGACCTTAAATTAAATGCAAGCCAGTCAAGCGGAAAATATAGGTCAAAGAGACCTAATTTTCTTGGAAGCTGTGAGTTAGCCCAAGCTGCATCTGTACACAAAGTTGGATGACCCTACCCTTCATAGTTACCAAGATATATACCTAAATGCGGACGCGGACAAAGACGCGGACGCGGACACTGACACGGACTCCGGGGGTACTCCAATAGTCCTCCTCAACTTCGTTGAGGCGAACTAAAAAGCATGCTCATCTTAAAACAAACAAATACCCAACATCATTTCAATCTCCTGAAGATGGACTGAAATACAAGTTGAAATACAGATTTTGAGCGGTTTTTGACAAAAATTTCGAGACCTTGAGATGTAATATCAAGGTCATATAGCATACACGAAAATATAAAAAGCATGTTCCTCTTCAAATAAACAGATACCCAACATCATTACAATATACCGAAGATGGGCCGAGATACAAGTCGAATTACAGATTTCGGGTGGATTTTGACACAAATTTGACTTTGGAAATTTGAGTTTCGTGACCTTGAGATGGCATATCAAGGTCATATTGCATAATCCAAAAAATAAAAAGCATGTTCCTTTTAATATAAACAGATACCCAACATCATTACAATCTACCGAAGATGGGCTGAGATACAAGTCGAATTACAGATTTCGAGCGGATTTTGACAAAAATTTGACCTTGGAAATTTGAGTTTCGTGACCTTGAGATGAAATATCAAGGTCATATAGCATATACCAAAATATAAAAAGCATGTTCCTCATAAAATAAACAGATACCTAACATCATTACAATCTACCGAGGATGTCGAAATACCGAACTAGGGAACTACACGGGAAAAATACAAATAAGACAAAAGACAAATGTAAACAACGATAGGAACTCGGGACAGCCGGACTTGGTACCGGCACTAGCAAAAGTCAGTGGTAGTGTTAAACCGGTTTATGGGTACCCAGACTCCCCTTTGTCCCGTTTCCCTATAGTATAGTAAACATACCAATAAAAACCAATACAGGTAGACTACTAACTCCATGACCACAATCTTGAAACGAGACAATATGGCAATACGTAATTTTGAAAGATAGGTCAAGGGTGCTCGCCACTAAACTGCCGGCTAGCTAAAGGAGCGTAGTCTGCAGGTAAAACACTGTGGCACTCATTGACAGATATAACGTGTCTATGTCCCAAATGAAAACGGACATTTTCAGCTAGATTTCACGTCTTCACGGATTTGACATAACCGGTTTTGACTCAACCCTGGATTGACTCACTGATATTGTGACAGGTGCCGCAAGCGGAGCAGGACATGGTTAACCTTCCGGAGCACCTGATGTCACTCCCGGTTTTCATGGGAGTTCACACTATGAGTGCCTTAGTTGTTAATGTCGTCTTTTTATTTCCGTGCTTGTAGCTGTCTCACGTCCTTGATTTGTCTTTGTTTTTCTCTGTTGCCGTTTTTTCCATGTCTTCGGATTTCGATTTTTGTGGTCTTCACTTCCCTTGTTCCTTCAGTATTCTACTGCCGTTGTTGCCGACAAATTTTAAATGTCTTGGATCTCCATTCACCGACAGATATATTTTTAACCATTTCATTAAGTCTACAATGCTTAATCATTTTAAATAGGTTTCAAAAAACCCTGTATATCAACAACATCAGGGGTAGGCCTATGAAAGTCGTTTCTTCAAACATTAACCAACTAACGGTTAAGTAACAGACAGATTTAGACGATGCGAAATTCCTCTTTTTAGTGTCATAATTAGAAACAGCACCTTAGCATTTTAGTTGTTCAAGTTGTCAGGGGACGTTTGTGAAACCTGTGCTAAAACCTTATTGTTTAACCATCTACAAATGTTGAACTTGATTCAAGCCAAATGCTGTTCCTTTTTTTCTGATGCATTTCTTTTCGGATACGAAATTGTATTCAATTAAAGTTGAATATTATGGAGATGTAATTGTTGAAAGCATATCAGTTAAGACTGTTTCTTGCTTTTATAAATCAAAGAAAGTATTTTCTGACGCTATTTGTTTCCATGTTGGGAACCAACGTTCGAAACTATCTTTTTCTTACCATTTTTTCCATACTCTTGGTAATCAGACAAGACGTTTTTTACACAAGAAAAGTGTTTTCTGACGTGCTGAAAGTCAAAACAATCTGATTTTACATAAACAATGTATTGGAACCATTTTTACATTGACCCAAAGAGCAAAAAGTGCAAAACAAGAAAAATCGCATAGAAAGCTTAAAAACAATGGCAGTAGAACACCGAAGGAACAAAGGGGTGAAATTCACTAAAATCCAAAGACAGGGCAAAAACGAGAACACAGAAAACAATGACGTTAGACACAAAAACAATGACGCCAAACAGACACAAAGCACAGAACCAGAAACCACAACATTCAGAACAAAGGCACTCACAGTGTGAACTCCAGTGAAACTGAGCGTGACATCAGGTGCTCCGGAAGGGTAAGAAAAACCAAGAAACAACCAATATGGATTGGTATGTCTTCAAGTACGACAATGCCAAATATCGTACAAAAAGCCAGTGTGATTAAAGAAATATCGATTTTTTGTATCTCCAAGTTTCTTTTTTACGTGATTATATAATTTGAACATAAAAACTGTACCATATTACCTAAGTATTTTCTTCTGTCGAACTTGGTTCGGTACCGATCGCCTGTGCAAAAAAAAAAACAATACCGCCAATGTTGCATTAATTTTTTTTATAATTTTATTTTACACACTAATGTGAACATTAAGATTCAATAAAGTCTGTTTACTCTGCCACATTCATTCGGTGGCAAGCCTTACTTATAAATTTTCTGAAAAAAAATGAAAGAAAACCACACACACACACACACACAAACCAAAAAAAAATACATAAAACAGAGAGAGTCAGTGTCTCTCCTAATCTATCATTACTTTTATCTCCGAAATGAGATCATCGACCTTTACACCTGATCTTACCCATGATTTTTATTGGGTCCGTGTTGTTCATTTTTGTATATGTGCGTGTTTTCATTTTCTTTTCTGTTCCGTGCTCATGTTATGTCTTCGTTTCTTCGTTTTTCCGACGTTGCCATTGTCCTTGGATTGTTCTTTTCAGACTGACGGTTCGGTTCTCACTTACTTTAAGTGTTCTTTTTATTTATTCTGTTTTTTAAGGTTCTGTATCAAATTTCATACAAAAATGGTCGTTTATTTGAATTTCTCATTTATTGTCATCTTAAAAGTTTCAAAATATAATGCCGATTTAGTGTTACTTTAGTTGAGAACAGCAAGATATACCGTCATGAGAATTGACTTCCATACTAAAGCCTATATAACTAAATGAGCAATTTAGATAAATAATGCAACAATGAAACAAATCAAATGAATATTCCACGATAAATCCGAGATCTAATTTCAATTCATGGAAGGATAGTATATCGATATTCATGTCTCATTACCAGTTTATGAACATGTTACCTATAATTTGAAGCCACCACTGCAGAAGTTTTACGGTTGGTATCATGATCTTGCCGACAATAATGGCATTGATGTATATTTTCCTGCAACAGTTTAAGTTTGTTTGTTCCTTTACTGGATTTCACCGTTCTATTGGAATGGAATGGAAATGTTCAACACGCCTGGTATCTAATAAGTAGCGGAAATGCTTACCCCACTCGTTAATCTGATCTCACTCATGATTTTTAGTCACAGGCACTTGTTTCATAAAGAATGTCAGTCCCTTCCTCTCTTCTACATCAAGGTAGCCAACTGTGATTTTTACCAGCCCCACTTTAACTCGTTATTGGCTGGTTATTACTTATCCCTTTGATGTCTGGATTGCACTGTTTGATTCCTGATATATTTTCTTATACAACTGTCAAAAACACCTACCCTTGGATGCCCCTTCCCTTCAAATACACATCAATATTCAATGAATTTTGCCAATTTTCAGTATAAAAAAACAATGTACAAATACTTCCTGTTGGCAGAAGTGGCTAAACTATGTCTTTTAGTTGATGAGAAATATAAATGGACTGTTATGTGAACTTCATTTATTTTTCAATGTTTTTATTTGTACATATATTCTATTTTTAAAAGCCCATTTAGAAATTTGGGAAAACATTGCTTTGGTCAATAACCTTCCCAAACACAACCTTACAAGTCAGTAATAAACTGACCAATCAGCACCAATCAGCTTTGAACTCTCATGTGAGGAGGAATAAAAGGCCATATGGTCCTGGAACTCACCTGTAATGAGGAATTATATTTACCATTCACTTCTGTCCAAAATGAAGTGGATGTATACTGTTTTGTACTGAAGATGGGGCAAGGCCAAATTCAATTAATATTACCCAAAGGTAGATGTTTTTGACACAGTTGTATAGAAAAATATATCAGGAATCAAACAGTGCAATCCAGACATCGAAGGGATAAGAAATAACTAGCCAATAACGAGTTGAAGTGGGGTTGGTAAAAACCATAGTTGCTTACCTTGTGGATGAAGAGAGGGAGGGACCGACATTTTTATGAAACAAGTGTGTTTTGAGTAGGGTCTGTTGTTCATCTGTATGTTTGACACAATTTTTCATTTCTGTCCCAAACTGATGTATTGCCTTTGTTTCTGTTGTTGCCAATGTCCTTTGATTATTCTATTCGAGCTAACGAATCTTTTCTCGCTTGCTTTACAAATACAACTATGAAAATTGACAAAGACATCAAATAGGTTATTAATAATATTTTGCTCTGTTTTATCATAATTTGTAGATGTTTCTCAATTCAAACTATATGAGGTATTTTCCTTTCAAAGGACTTTTATAGGCTCCTTTATTATGCACAAGCTATCGTTTTTTACTTATTAAGTGCTTAAATGATACTACTCACAGATTAAACAAGGCACTTTTAACAACCCACGTGATATTCAAAATGAATACTTCTTTCTTTGTGTCGATTAAAGTTGATACAAAACAGCAGTGAATAATATAACCGAAACGACTAATTGAAACTTGTTAAAA
>MJUU01028590.1:107472-158648 GCA_002080025.1 Modiolus philippinarum
TATTTCACATTTGATTCGTTCTTGTCGGGCATGTCATGTATACAGTGATTTTTAATTGAGGAAAAACACTGTCCCAAATGCAGCTTAGTCTGGGATTTGTTCAGCCTTTGTTACTTTCATCCTTTCAGAAATTCTATGGCCATCACCATGACATTATTGAAAGATATGACGTGTCTGTGTCCAAAATATAAACGGATTTTTTCAGCTAGATTTCACGTCTTCACGGATTTGACATACCCGGTTTTGACACTTCTCTGGATTGACTCACTGATAGTGTGACGGGTGCCGCTAGCGGAGCAGGACATGCTTACCCTTCCGGAGCACATGATTTCACTCCCGGTTTTCATGGGAGTTCTTACTATGAGTGCCTTAGTTCTTAATGTCGTCTTTTTATATTTCCGTGCATTATGGCTGTCTCATGTCCTTGTTTTGTTTTTTGTTTTTCTCTGTTGCGATTTTTGCCATGTTTTTGACTTCGATTTTTGTAATCATCACTTCCTTTGTACCTTCGGTATTCTACTGCCGTTGTTTTATGGTTTTTATCTTTTGTAAATTGTTTTTTTTTATCGAAATAGCGATTCGTTTCCAAATGACTGTTTACCTAAATGTTTATAATATTATGAGCAGCTTACGCAACGCTGTGGCTGAAATATTGCTGAAATTGGTGTTAAACAACAATCTATTGAACCTTTAACCTACCGTTAGCTACAAGAAGCACTAGAGAAACAAGGAGTACACACACAAAATGTCCCATTGTAATCGCTTAGAGCTTTGGTTTACAGTTTTTAGTCTGTAAGAGATAAAATTATTTTTATAATAATTGCTTTAATTCCAACCTTTGGAGACACAAAATGAATACAGAAGGCTTTCATACAAACTCTTTAATTTTTTTGTTTGCTTCTGTCTCAAATTCTTTGCCAGTGCTACATTAATGTGCCAATATGGCACATAAACTATATTACATTTTGAATTTGTTTTAATCTTACGATTCAACAGGAGCGCTCGCAGTATTTAATCTACATTACAAACATAATGAGTCGAAATACATATAAAAACGGATAAATGTGGAAAAGATAACAGGTAGAAAGTAGAAAGTAGACAACAATAGGAACTCGGGATAGCCAAACTTTGTAACGCCACTAGCAGGGTTAAATCGATTTGTGGGTACCGAAACCTCTCCTTTCTCTATCCCGTTTCTATTGTATAATAACCATACAAATAAAACTCAATACATATCGTCGACTAGATGCCCTTGGATCCTACTTTAATCTATACCTGACACGGCTGTATTAAAAAAAAACAAAAAAAACAAAACAAAACAAAACAAAACAAAAAAAACAAAAACAAAAACAAAACAAAAACAAAAAAAAAAGATGGCCTGTTTTTTCGGACATGAGGCAGGCAGTTCGTATGAAAATAGACGTCGTGTCCAAGGCACGAATAATATTAACAAACTGATAAAATTGTTGTAACGAAGGAACTGACACTACCAACATAGATAAATAACGGCCAACAAATTAAAATTGGAGCGTTTAAAAACATATTGTAGATTGGTTGACGACGCTATATTCAGAAGGCTTCGATGCAAACAGGGAATGTTGAACGGGTTGTCATGGAGACCATTTTTTATACCGGGAATATGAATAACTGCAATTACAAAACTGACCTACAAAACAACTCGAACGGCAGTAGAATACTGAAGGAACAAAGCACAAGATAACATAAATCCAAGTCCATAGACAAGGCAAAAGCAAGAACACCAGGAGACAGAAGACTAAAGACACTTCGTGCCCCAGAACACACAAACACTACATCTATAACACAAACTACAGAAGTGCTGTTGAGATTGCAGTGCATTAAGAGGAAACAATAAAAAAGAAATTTAATCAAATTTTACTGGTGCTTTCAGCATATGTTTGGATGACATATATAAAAATTAGGCTCGGAAAGTATTTTGATTAAGAAGGAACATTTAGAATGATTTTATCTAGTGTTTATTTATTCTTAGCTCATCAAAAACAATCGTCGAGCTTCGAATTCTTCAATATTTTCCTTAATCCATCCTAGGGATTAACTCCCTTTATCGTAGTTTTATCCTAAGCTATATTTGGTATTACTTGTTATTCAGATTTCGTTTGGTTTTATGCGTTTTAATATTTTTTTGAAATAATAGATTGCTTATATTTGGGTTCTGGTGCTGCTGATGAGAAATAGATTTCCGAAATGGCCATACAACTCATTAATATTATGCAGTTGGAGTTATCATATTTGTTATGGTCTCATGTTCATTTACATTAGAGATGTATGCTCTTAATTTTTCTTACATATGGTATACTTGTACATAAGATGATATCTCATGTACACACTTTTTTCAATTACTATATAATCCAAATTTATGTAAATTCTAAAACCTAAGGATTAACTACACACATCATAGTTTTGTCCTTAGCGATATTTGAGATTACTGGTTATGCGTTTTAACATTTTTTTGAAATTGTGGATTTCCTATGTTTGGGATCTAGTGCTCCAGGTGAAGAATTAATTTCCGAAATGGCCATACAGCTCATTAAAATTATTGCAGTTGGAGTTAACATATGTGTTATGGTCTCGTGTTCATTTACTCCATATCTTTTCGTAAAGTATTATTTATTTTCAAAATAGTATGATTTTTAAATATTATAGAGTATTAATCATGAGCGAAATACGTTTACTGAGAGATTTTAATCTTATTTTTTGAAAGAATGGAATGAAAAAAAAATCCTAAGGACTTGTTATGTCAGTTTGAATTTCAATTGGGATAATGGAGGATAATTTGTATTTTTTAATCTGAGAAAACAATGATTTACATTTAAATTTTATTTGATGACTCCTCATTTTAAGAATTTTAAGAATTTATATTGATAGTCACGTGTTTCCGAACGTAGTCAATTGAAAATTTTGAGTAAAAATATTCACATGTCAGTGTGCTCATTTTGGAATTAATAAAATAATTTGAACTTTTGGCGGGAAATCGAATACATCTAGAACTTACATTGACATTGCACGGAGAATTTTTATTTTCAACCACCATTAAGGAATAATTAGAATGTCCTAATGTATTGTCAAATGGACTCTAAATATGCGTTAAATCAGATAAGAACAAAAAAATGGTGTCAATGTGCGACAAATTCAAATACATTATAATTAATGAAATCGGAGAAATTCGAAAATCTGAAAATCGAAGTTACATGTAACCACGTGAAGAGTGATACGATACACCTTTACTTAACAATGAAAGGAAAGGGAATACGAGTCCATGGCACAAAATAACTACAAATATATGGCAGAAAGAATAATTGAACAAAGCTTTAATTGTTGTTCTTAATCTTTAAATCACCACGAGGCCTCCAACAATGAACTTTGCTAATAATTCAAAGTGAATTCAAGCAACGGTTTGAGCGGAATTCATTGCTCGATGTCGAGTAACACTGCATCCATGTACTTTTGAAACCATGGATGCGGGATCGTCAAAAATCAATTTAAACTGGCTCTTACAATTACTATCATCCTTTGTCCGACAAAGGCTGCTCATTGAGAGGCAATATTTCACTTACCTTTGAGTGTCTATGAATTAACTCTAAACAATCATTGAATGGAATGCAATTTTATGATCTTTTATACTGAGACCAGGAAAGAAAAAAATTACCAGATGGCTGCAATGCCATTAAATTTATATTAGCGTTCAACTGAAATTATGTTGCATTAAAATCATTTTACTGAGACATTATTAAAATAATTTGTAACAGCGGAAAATAAATGTTGCTTGAATATTTAAATTTTGTTTTTTACGTCTGTTTGATTGAGGTTTAAAAATGTGCAAAGAACAAACTGACGAACTAAACATAAAGAGAGGCATTCCCTGTAATATCAAAAGAACTAAAAAGATATTATTAATATCGATTTCACAATTGACGTTTTGAGTAATCAATAAAGAATGATTTCACGTCATAACGGTTTTGACATTAAATGGTCTTAACTTTATTTTAACCGAGAATGTGACGTGTGCAATTCATGGAAGAAAAAGTTTTTTTTCTACTGGAAACCTTATGTAATTCCCGTTTGTTTTTAGAGTTTCAGTTTTGAGTGCTATATTTGTTGTTTTTGGATGCTTCGTGTGGTATTCTGTATCCTGGTGATCCAATTTAGCCTGGTCTGTTGACTTTGATTTGTGTTATTTAACTGTAATCTTTTCTTTCAGTTTCCTTCCACCATTGTTGACATTTAAAAAGTACCAGTATGAGTAAATACAAAATAAAAATGGTATAGCTGGTCACGATTAAAAGGTAAAAAACACAAAAATATACAAATTAAAAAACACATAAAAATGAAAACATTATAAAGGAGGGAAGACTGCCCAACGTTTCGGCCGTATGGCCTTCGACTAGGGGATTACCGGGCTGAAATAGTCAGAAGAAGACGGAAATGACGAAAGAAGGCAAACCTAATGACGTGGCACAGATATTACCTGTAAAAATCGTGCCAAATCTTGAACACAATCAAAAACGAGGATAAACATTAGTTTTCTGTTGAATGTAAATAACAAATTACATTACATAAATATATATTATAAAATAGACTGCTTCTTAACATTCATGCCAAAGGGTCGAGCAGTTCCAAGAAAATGGATGATTTTTCGTTCAAGGAACTGTCGTTGTTTTTCACCTGCATCCATTTTCTTGGAACTGCTCGACTTGTTTCACAGTTAATTTGTGGCCATCGCACAACATATATATTTTTATGAGTAAATACAGTTTTGAAGTTGTTGTTTATGATTTAAAACATGCAAACTGATTTTGTCACTGTTTTGGTTATACAGATAAAACCTTTTTAAACCAAGTTCTGTCTTAACCGGACTCCTACCAAAATTTCTCGGATTGACTATACCAATTTTGACTTTTTCCTAAATTGACTCACCATTATAGAATGACGGGTGTTGTTAACAGAGCAGAACATGCCTACCCTTCCGGAGCACCTGATGTCACTCTCAGTTTCAATGGATTTCACAGTGTGAGTACCTTGTTTTATACTTTGTGTTTTTGTGTCCTTACTTTAGAGCTGCCTAGTGCCATTGTTTTCTGTGCTCTTGTTTTGGCGTTATCTATTGTTACGGTTTTTGTGTTCCTGTGGTACTTTACTGCCGTTGTTTTGTAAGAAGTATCGCGATATTTATTTTGAGAAAACCGTTACTTTCAGGAGGTATGGGAATACTTCTTCAAAGACGATAAAAGTAAATAGTATCGCGAAATTTTTGAAAGGTATGTTTTATTTGTGAAAGTGTTGCGATACTTTAGAAAGTATTGCGAACTTGTTGTTAGTATCGCGTTATTTGTTCGCTTAGAAAAACATTAGAAATTAGAAATGACCATATGCAGAAACTATATTTACTGTAATGCAACCACTTGGTTGTTGTCGTTAGTCCCCGTGGATATTCACCAGGGTGTAGTCAGTACTTAAGGGCTGACCCGAAAGGCGATTCTATCTGCAAAGTTGCAAATTCTAAATTTTGTAAATTTTGTTTGAATTTTTGTAAATTTTGCTGAAAACATTGAGTATCTCCACCGTGCAAAGCCCTGTCCTCGGCTGATTTTGTCCTTTCACTAATAAGACATTAGTTATCGAAATGGCCATATGAAGAACTGAATTTACAGTAAGTTCGGCATTTAGTTATAATCGATACTTAATGAAAGTATGTCGCTATTTCCGTGAAATATTTAGAAACTTGTTGAAAATAACGCGTTATTCGTTTAAAGCAAGCCTTTAGAAAGGGAATCGGACATTTGACACGAACGGCCGCTTAATAAAATAAAGCCTTTACATTAAACATTTAACTTATTACACTAGTCTTTGCGCTAGTTCAGCAACAGAATTGAGAAATGTATTCTATGTTGATGTACCGATTTATATAAAGACATAGACTTACGACACGGAGGGAGAACTTACTTGAAATTCAACAAAAAAACATCTATACAAAAATATTTTTACTTGAAAATGTGCAAATGCTTATTGTGTTATGAGACCTACAAGTAAATATAAGAATTTGACAGCTGAAATTTTCAAAATTATCTGTCATCTACAACAACAAAGAGATAGAGATCATTTCATGAATTTAGATCTGAATAATCCAATTTTTTTTAATTTGTTTTAAGGAATCATAGCCCAAGTTTAAAGTCTAGGGGTGACAGTGAGCATATGGGGACTATTATTATCGGTCATTAAGCTTAAACGTTCTCTTTCATTCTTATGAATGCAAAACAGCTGCAATATTTTGGTTAAGTGATACACTTTTGTAATTCCGCCCCAGATAAATTCGTGCTCACAGGAAGATCTAACAACGCTATTTTTAACATTGGGAAGATAATAGAAAGCTTTGTTTTCTTTGTGGCAACAAGAAAATTCAAATTTAAGCGAAAATCCAAAGGAAGTTTTGAATACAAGAATCAATGGGAAAAAAGGATTTCTAGTTAATCTTCTTTAGAAATATAAAAACTGATCACACCTTTGTTTCTAACATTTGATCCATTTGCAATAAAAAAACTTACAACTGTACCAATGTGATAAATTATCACTGATGAATGGCGTAATAACACAATTAACAATCAGAGTTATCAAGACTAGAAGTCCATTAAACAAAAAGACAAATCAGGTGGAAACCACCAGCAAAAATGTATCGATCGCAATGGTCCTTGCTTAGTACAGTCATTTCAAAACAAATTGTTGGTTGAAACGGTTATATGGTATGCCAAAGGTGATACTGATCTACATGGCAAAAAGGGCTGTTTTTTTTTCCTTCTGTTTATTGTGATTGGTAACATGATTTTAAAATTCAAAAAGCATTTATCATGCATTCAAGTAAGCTACCATAGTTCTTCGTTGATATTGTTCAATTTCTATTTAATGTTGCATAAAATATATTAATAACATGGATTTCCAATGGTTTTGGTTTTATCTGCACTGAGGAGACATGAGTTGTCGAAACAACGACAGCAGAATACCGAAGGAAAAGGTGATGATTACAAAAATCAAGTAAAAAAAATGACAAAAACGACAACTACAAAGAAAAAAAGACAAAACAAGGACATGAGACGGCCAAAATTAATGAACACTTGTAGTGTGAAATCCAAAGAAAACCGAGTTCGACATCATGTGCTTCGGCAGAGTAAGAATGTACTGCTCCGATAACGACATCCCTGTCATACTATCAGCGAGGCATTTTTGTTTTGAAAGTTCTGCTTTTTTTGTTGATTGGTTTATGCCTTTTCTAAATGTGCATTCAGAAACTAAATCAGCAATAACTTCAGTACTTTGATATTTAATAATAAGTAATTTTCAAACTGTAGATTAAAAATCTTTAATGAACTTTAGCATAAATGACTTTAAGTTATACAAGTTTGCAGATAAATCCTTATTATAACTTTGGAAATGATAAAAAAAGAATTTATCATTTTGTTTTTTTTTGTTTTTCGGAACAGATAATCGTCACATCCTGTTTTAATTTGATTCATGTGTCTTTGTTCTTCTCAATTATGTTTTTCAATTTTATTTGGGTTGTGTAGTTTTTGTTTCTTTTGAATTTTCAACAATAACAAAAATTGGAAATAAACGTTCTTCTCGAGTTGTCTCACATCCGTTCAAATAATAGTAATACATGAAATAAAATCAAATTTATTATAAATGGTAACGACTTTTATCCATCGAATCCATTAAAGTAGCTCCCCGAACCCCAGTCCATCGAACTGTAACGAAAACAAGAAATAAATGCCATTTACACACGATTTTTACAGATGCATTTGTCTTTTGTCTTCTTCTTGTTTTTCTTTTGCAGTGTTCTGATGAATTGTGTCATGTAGTTGTAATTTTCTTCCATTGCAGGTATTTCCCGTTAGCTTCTTTAATTCACTTAAAGCATATTACATGTAGGAGTATATGTACACCCTCTTATATGTCAAATAAAAGTATACCTTTTACATAATAGAATAAATTTCTTTCGAAAAAGAGAACAAAATAAGGAGACTCAAAAGGAGGAATATTGCCCTTCTCTGGTACAAAGGTTTACGTAAAATGTCATTTATCAACACTTTGTAAGGTAATTACTTTTGATTTTCCCACTTTTTAGCACTATTATTAATACATTTTTACTATGTTGCAAAAAGGGGTCTGTATTGGACCCTTTATTCTTTTTATTATATATCGACGATAGAGCTGATCATTAAGGTATTATAGCACTCTTACTTGCAGATGACAATTCTCTGTTATTCAGTCAAAAATATTGATATAATTTAAACTAAAATTAATAATCATCTGAGTTTATTGAACCAATGGGCTAAAACTTGGCTGGTACATTTTAATCTCAACAAAACAAAAGCTTTTGGCTTTTAATACCCATGTACCTGACCTTAATAATATGTTTAATGGAGTACAAGTTGAAATAGTTGAAAATGATAAAGACTTAGGGATAAATCTTTCGTCTGATGCAAAATAGGCCTTCCATATTGACACAATTATAAATCAAGCTCTCAAGCCAATTTCTGTCCTCAAGAAATTAAAATTTGTATCATAAAAAAATACTCTTTCTACTGTTCATTTGACGTTTATTAGGCCAATTCTGCGAAGTTTGGTGAGGGTGTTTTGAAAAAGAAATACAAAACTTAGAAAGAACTAGAAACAGCAACAATATTTTAAGGTCTAACAGTTAAGAAGCTTAATATTTCTATTTTGGAAAGTAGGCGAATATACCTTAATGAATCTGTTTTATGATACGCATAACAAACTGTGTCTGCCATATCTATATAGTTGCGTACCGCCTAGAATTTGACTGAAAATCTCGTCACTTTCTTTAATACCTTCAATAGTAGCTCTATGGAATAGGATTGAATAATCTATCAGGAATTCTCCTACTATCTCCCCATTAAAAATAAAGAAGAAAGTATATCATTCGAAGCTCGAAGTAATAAAGGGGAAGGAACTTTTGCATACAAGATAAGGATATCAAAGTAGCTCACTATATGCTGATCTATTTCGTATTCATGTAGTGAACGACTCAAAATGCAGATGTGGTGCTGCATCTGAAGATGATTTCCATTACTTTTTTGAATACCTGCACTTCCAAAATAAAAGAATTTCATTGGTTTGCAGTTTTAATCAAAATGACTTTAATCTGTTTTAACTGAGGTGTATAATCATGTTTATTAAAAGGATGCATCTTTTTTGTATGTGTTTTTTTGTTTCTCAATCTTTTAACAATATTTATATAATGAGGCTTGTTGGAGGCTTGTGGAGTCCGTAAAACGATTCCCCGTGCGAGAGATATATGCTCTATTTATTTTTCAGTTATGGTGTACTTGTTCGTGAGAGAATTTCTCATATGGATATACTATTGATACTTTCAAATTTTGGCAATAATTTTTGTAATTTTCGAAATGTAATCCAGACCACCTGTTTTTTAGTGCCCACATCTCACTATTTTATAACGCCAAGTTTTCTTACATTCGACTTGATGAGTGCCCTGTGTTTGTCTATATGTTGTAGTTGTCCACTAGCTTAAGACACTAGTTCTTTTGTCGGGCAAAGGATGACAGTGATTGTAAGAGCACTTTGCCAGTTTAATTGATGTTTGTTGACAATCCCGCACCCATGACCAAGAAAGACATGGATGTAGCGTTGCTCGACAATTAGCAAAGAATTCCGCTTAAACCGGTGCTAGGGGCCGTCTTGAACTTACTATGAGGTATGAGCAAAGCTCATTGTTGAAGGCCTCATGGTGACTTCAAGATGAAGAACAACAGTAAAAGCGTTGTTCCTTTGCTTGTTTTTTACCATGTATTTGTAGAGACTTTGTCTCATGTGCATTTACTCCATATCCTTTTATTCACCATTGTTGTTGTATGTAAAATATATCGATGCAAGTAGAGGACTTTAAATAAATTGTGACATTTTGTTGTCCAATCCATTTGTCACTTTTTGGCAATACAATATTACAACAATAAAAAAAAATCCATTTGGTACTCACGTGCAAACTTGTTCATTCAGACACTCTTTACATCCAGATCTACACGGAATACACTGGAACCGAGACAGATCCTCACCGATATCAAATAACAAAATACCGAGGTTACTGTGAATTCAGGTTCTGCATATGCGCATTTCGACAACTTATGTCTCTTCAGTGCAGATAAAATCAAAATATTTGGAAGTCCATAAACCGAAATAAGTGTAAAACTGATAGAGAACAAATAACCAATAAGATCTAAATAGAAAAGCCAAAATAAGCTAAGGACAGAGCTATGCAAGAGGGAGATACTCCTTAGTTTTAAACAAAATTTACTAAAATTTAGATATTGCATGTTTCCAAATAAATTCGGTTTTCGGGCCAGCACCGAAGTACTGGCTACTGGGTTGGTGAATACCCTCGGGGACTAACAGTCCACCAGCAGTGGCATCGGCCCAGTGGTAACAAATAACAAAATACTTGATTCCTCAATTTCAGTTTTAGAAAAACCACCTTTACAACGATTTATCTGTGGCAGGTAGTACCCCAAAATACAAACACAAACATATCATTCGATGTTGCCACCTGGTCCTATTACTGGTTTGACCTACAGATACGAAGATATGCATTTGGCTAATACCTCGATAATAAAAATCATTTGCTGACAAATGTTTGTCAAAACAACCTTTTTTAAGCAATATAAGAAAAGCATTTTCAAGATTCTAAATGTGAATAAATATTGAAATGAATAATTGAAATTACTGTTTAAGGGGGTTTGCTACTAATAAAAAGAATTCCAAATAAATGTGATTCTTTTGTCAGAAAATTATATAAGAAGTAATTTAAGTGAAAAAAATGATAGGTTGATGATCTTGTTTTTGAGATATAAGTGATTGAAAATTTGGCGGAAACTGAACTCCTTGGACTTTTCATGGAATTAACATAAGCAAGGTTTGACCATGAATGAATGTGACAGTATAAATAAAATTTATTGAAATTTTTACAGAATCTTTAAAAAAATGTATAAAATGAAGTTATGAGAAAAAATCAGGGGTCAATGTGCAGAAACTTATAATGCTTTTAAGTGGATAAAAACAGAGAATTCTGAAAATCTGACAGGGATCCCAAAACTGGAGGAGCGGACCTCTTTAAAAGAATGCCTTGGTTAAGGGAGATTAGCCTTTAAGTCAGTAAGGTGTTTTGAACGGTCAGTTTTCATTAATGCTTCTTAAGCATTTATCTGAAAAAGAATTAAAATCATCTATTGTTCTTAGAAACTTTGAACATATCAATAAAAATAATAAGAACAAACGAACAAGAGATTTTTAAGAGTTATGTCCTTTACCATAAGTCTACCTCCTTAATGTACAATATTATCACTTTTTTCACTTACTTTTTCAAAGTTAAGAAGGTATTTTGGCCCTTTAAAATCTACAAAATTAAGAATTTCCGTGCAATGTATCTGTCTAACGTCATTGTTTTTGTGTCTAACGTTATTGTTTTCTATGTTCTCGTTTTGGCCGTGTCTTTGGACTTCGATTTATGTAAATTTCACTCCTTTGTTCCTTCAGTATTCTACTGCCGTTGTTTCAAATAAAGTGAAACATTGATACATTTTTATTTAAATGGGTCTAAATTCTTTTAAACATTGCTGACATCTAACATAATTTTTGGTGGAAGTAGGCTCAATATACATAGTGCGATAGATTGTTTTTTTTTTTTGAAAACGGGATAAAATTGTCAGTTTTTGTTAGAGATGAAAATGACCCCATGTTTTGACGAGAACGTAATTTTGAGGAATACTATGAATTGGTAAATGTAAACTTGTTGACATAATTTCATTCTGATCCATGAATGCACCCATTGTTTGAGTGACTGAAATGTATCCAGAAAATGACAATTATTTACTATTTTCTTGAAAATGGTTGATTATTCTCCAGTTATTTTGTAGGCTACTGCTCAGTTATTATTAAATTTGATAGGCATCGAAACTGCTCTGCAGCATTTAAATATTTCAAAAGATTTTTAGCACCAATTTTTACTTGCCTTATCAATGAAGGGATGTGAAGTAAGTGCAAATGAGACAAAATCTCTACAAATACAGTGTAAAACCAAATAATTGAACAACGCTTTTTTTCGCTCTTTATCTTGAAGTCACCATGAGGCCTTCATCAATGAGCATTACTCATACCTCATAGAAAGTTCAAGACGGCACCCTAGCACCGGTTTGAGCGGAGTGTCATCATTAGCCGTTACTGATTGATTATGTTGTGTAGACTAAACATTGACGGATTGATGACGGATTCATGGCTGATTTGTCCCTGACTGATTACGGATCATGAATTCTGTTTTATATATCCAAAAACATCAATATCTGTCATACGTAATTGACTCATAGATACAAAACGTAATAAAAGGTTGCAATCGGTTATACATATGCATTCGTTCCAACAGTAATACATTTGTACATCCTTAATCATGATCCGTAATCAGTCAGGAAAAATCAGTCATTTCCGAAATGCTCATTACAATAATTGCAGTTGGAGTTAACATATGTGTTATAGTCTCAATTTCATTTACTCCACATCTTTTCGTAAAATATGAATCCGTCATCAATCCATCAACGTTTAGACCACACAATATAACAATCAGTAACGGCTACTGATGGCATGTTCAAATAAATTCTATGAGGAAATGAAACATTCGACAGGATAATGGTCTCCTACTCAATCGTTACGCATAAAATGATTTATCTAAAGTTAAATCATAGTCAAGTAGTGCAGGATTTTAATTCATAGGTACTTCGTTATGTTCTGAATTTACATGGCTTTCATTTTTTCATTTTTCTGTCTTTTCATGTTGATGTTCTTTACTTGTTTTTGCAACCCTTTTCTCAAATGCTTAAAGGCAGCAGCAAATATATACAATCACAAAATTTCAGGTACACACGCTATCTAGACTATCAGTTTTTTTATATTATATTCAGCTTCAGTTATTCATTAAAATATCTAACAGTCATTGCTTTTCTGGCGCAACAAAATTACAACAACTAAAGAAAAATTAATTAAGTATTCAAAGTAAGGGTCGATTCAATAAATTCGAGTCTTTCTGATCTGCTTGACCGATGCAAACGCCGTAATGTTGTGATTGATTCATTGTTTGTTTCTAAATCAATATTTGAGTGTTCCTTTGTGAAAAATTACAAATAGTTACATGTTTGTGACTATATTTTATGATTTTTTTTTTGGCATTTGATGACAATGTTTTTTCTTTAATAATGAAGCTGATAAACGATATGTACATCACAATCTCATGGGTTGCAGAGATTAATTGAGTCGGTTCTGTCATAAAGTGATAATTATAATAAATCTGAATTATAGAGAAGTAAGTTGTCGAAATAGCCATATGCAAAAACAAAATTTCTAGTATCGTTATTATTTAATATTTGTACTCAAAAAGTTAGATATCTACAGTGATAGAAGGCAAAGTTGGAGTTGGAATAAAATCATTTTACATGTTTACATATTATTTTGTGAAATTTATTGAATACAAAACTGGAAAGTATCCGGAAAAATATCAAATGCATGTAGAAACTTCATATATTAAATGAATAATTTTTTACCTTTGTAGTAGGCTGACAATGGTTCGGAATTATAAGAATTTCATTTGAGCTTGTTGTCAAATATTTGCCTTTGTAGCCACCATTTTTAATGATGTAGTCGTAAAAACCGCCAAATCTACCTATGTTAAAAATAACACTAATTACAGAAATATATGTTTAAATGCATAGAATGTAGTATAATTTTACTGTACAAGGTAAATTTTTTTTCTTCCATTTTTAAATTCCTGTTGTGACATTAAACCAAATGATATGAGCAGACTACTTTCTTCAGTAAATTCAGTGAAAGTTGCATTTGCATAAAAATGCAGTTTGAATTCAGTAAATAATACCGGACATATGAAGGAGTAATTTTACGGACGGAATAGCTACCCTCTGCTACCCTCTGTGGTAGAGATTGAAATTGCCTCAGTGAATCTCTGTGGAATCTATCTAATTTCTGAATGTCATTATTTCTCAACGACAAAACTTCAAGGCCATATGGAAAACGAGGTAAAACATGTATCTTGTAAATGTTGTATGATGTAACAGGATCAATTACATTCGTTTCATGAAGTCCAGAGCTCATCAAGGAGTCTTTGGTCTTACGGGTGATTTAAAAACTGTCTTCAATATTAGTTTCAGATTCATTCTTATCAGTTCTTTCAAGTCCTAAATGAGTTGTAGATCTAGAAGTAAAGAGCTTATTACCATTCAAGTTTGAGTTATTTTCACTATTACTTTGGTTACTAAATTCCACAATTTGTGCTTTCTTTGGATGCAAGTTATAAAAATGTTGTTAAGAATATCTATATACTATGTAAAACATCAATTGCATTTCATCTGCAGAAGAACTTAAAAGAGCCAGGTCATCCGCACACGTTGACGTATATATGTAGATATCTCTTTCTTTCGAGTTCATCTAGCAAATCCTGAACAAAGATTTTATATAGAACAGTCGACAGAACTCCTACTTGTCTAACTCTATGTTTAATACTTAAGTCATCATTAAGTCCGCTCTTCCATTTGACCTTTGAAGTTAATCCTTTATATAAATTTTTGACTATGAGCCATAAACCTGGATTTATATTTTGATTTAATTAGTAGTTTATCAAAAAGTATGGTATGCTGTGCAACATCAAATGCAGGCTGAACATCTACTGTAGATAATATAACAGGAATTCTCTTCTGTCCAAGAGATTTTTCACATTTTGATTCGCTTATCAGTAGACTGGCTATTAACGGACATAGACCTTGTTAAAATGTTATTAAACATGCATCTTAGATAAGGAACTATAATGATTTTTGAGTATTTTAGTCAGTCAGTCAAAAGTGATCCGGAGATTTTCCACTATTTAAGTTTCTTATTGCATTGTAAATATCTTTATCAGAGTATTCTCTTTATAGAACACTTCTACCAAATTTTGACGTATCGTACAAGATCCAAGTAAGAGGTATCAAAACCTTCTTCCTTAGGAATACTTAAATCTTCGTAATATTGAGCAAAAGCATGTCTTTGGTGTTCTTCTGAATAATTAATTTCTCCATTAATATTCATGCAAGGTTTTTCCATAATTTGTTGATATAATTGTTTTCTATCAATAGCTTATTCTATATGTTGAGAATTTCTTAATTTACGTTTTTCTTAGACCAGATCAGGATTAGTATTGTGATTCCTACTATGACCTGAATTTTTCCATTTCGAATAGAGAGTTTCACAAGTTCTTAGCTGTTTTCGTACACAATGAGAGGCCTTCCATTTTGGTTCATTAAGTTTAATAGTCCTACTTGGAACCGCTTTTGACGAAGCTTTTAAAAGTACTTTAGTTAGATTAGTAAGCTGGACATTATGACTGCCTTGTAACGGAACTACATGAACATGAAGAATGTCTTTGGTAATTTCATCAGCATATGACATATGATCCATTTTATCCCAAATATATCTTTTCATTTGTTGATCATTACTACTTTTCTTTTTCTTGGTCTCAATAAAAGGTAAATACACGGAAGATAACATCTCCACAGGAACACGTGCTGAGCTGATATATTTGAGAACCACGGTGTCCCTATTTCAAAAACTAAAACCAAGTTCATGTTATGTAATAAAATATAGTCAATCTGGGATGTGGACGAACCTGAATGATGATAAAAAGTGCTCATATCAGTGTTTTTTCCTGCTAACAATAATTTTACTTCTTCAACAAAACTTCTCATATCATGGGTATTTGATCTAGTATTCAAAAATGTTCCATTAAGGTCTCCGCGGAGTATTATTTCAAAAGTCTGTTGATATTTTTGTATGATATGATAAACAATTTCGAGACATTCACTATATTCAGCTTTAGAGTCTTTATCCAAAGTAGGCAGATAAGCATTGATTATGCATAAATTTACGTTAGATGATACAGTTATAGCTAAAATTCTTGCAATTCCTTCCGGAATCTTTTTTAAATGAGGACTCCAAAGTTTAGGCCAAATAATTGACACACCCCCTGTCCACGTGGTAATTTTGACCCATCTAGTGGGTCATTTGAATCATGACATCTAGTAAATTTATCAAAATAAGTAATACATTGTTTAAAAAATCTGTTTGGAATTCCGAAAGAAAATGTTCTTGGATACATAAAACTGTTTTTTCAGTAGATAAGGATTGTAAAAAAAACAGTGTTTGATCTGACACCCTCAATATTACATGTAACTATATTGATTGTCTTGTTTCCATCTGTAGTATGTCCGAATTGTTTTGTACATTTTCTGGTAGTTCCTTTTTCAGGGCAATTTTCTGAAAAAGGTGATTTTCAGTTTCATATAAATTATGATGATTTGTAGTCATAGATGGTTGCTGTGTCTGGGTAGAATTAAAATCTAAAATTGTCTTGTCTTCCCTTAATGTGATATCAGCCTTTAGAAAAAAGTAAATGTTTCTGATTATCAGATATTGACTGATCATTTTTTCATGTCGCTGTATTTACATCAAATGTTTGGTACAACCCTGATTATTGCTTCTCACATAATGTTCATTTGTAGCCGAATGAGAATTCAAATCATGTTTTTAGACCTGATGAGTTGATACTGGTTGAGCACTAGGCAAATGAGTTGTGATATAATGACTTTGTACAGGCACTTGTCTAACAACTGGAACATGGTTAAACATGAAAAGTTGTAGCATTATATACTGGCAGCGGCGGCGGACAATACAGATTTGGAAATGCTGGGTAATATTGTGGACATAGAATATGATTGTTCATAAATGGTGGCATTTTGAGGCATATATGCAAAGTTTCCAAAATTTGGATTTGGTGTGACAAATCTCATTTGTAGGGCTAGTTGAGTGGTCATTGCAGTAGTGATGCACATATTTTGTACGGTTTGATTTTTTTTTATAATTTAATTCAATTTTCCAAGAACTCAGTCCTTTAATCAGTTGATTGATGTGAATGACTCGGTATCGAATTCCGAGGAGATTGTTGTACAAATGATGGTTGGCAATTTCCAGTGAGTTTTGAGCATGTTTTTTTTTTTGTTTTGTTCATAATGATTAGTTTTATCCATGTTAATTTGTCGAAAACTGTCAATTACAGATTTCATTTGCTTCACTTCATTTTCTTAATTCAATATACGATTTCTTTGCAGATTGACAAGATTATGATCGTCATCTTTCGATTTTTTGGTTGATTTCTTTTGTAGGCAGTGTTTCAACGTACTGTTGTTAGCTGTTAAAATTGGTTGCGATGTAATACTAGTAATTGGTGTTTCTACTCCACTGGTAGATAGTGATGAAGCAGTAGTCATTAGTGCAGGACTGAAAGTTTTTTGTGTCACTAATATAAGTAGTAGCTATAGATATATATAATCATTGGATATCATCGAGTTGTTGAAAAAATATGGCACTTGAGTCAATTTGTTTAAAATTTTGCATTATAAGTAATTAGCAGAAAAGTAAATAAGAGAAATTTTCATGCAAAGTGGAATGCTTTTGATTAACACCATCAAGGATGGAACTGATTAAATAATATACATTACAAATGTTCCGAAAGCATCTCATTAATATAAGAAAGATAACAGGAAACACCTACAATGGCCGTAAACTACAATCACATGCCACAATCCACCAGGGAACCGCACGAGAAAAACAATAAAATGACAAAAGACAAACATGGACAATGATAGGAACTCGGGATAGCCGGACTTTGTACCGGCACTAGCAAGAGCTAGCGGTAGGGTTAAACCAGTTTATGGGTAACCAAACCTCCCCTTTCTCTATCCCGTTTCCCTATAGTATAATAAAACATACAAATATAACCCAATACAGGTAGACTACTAACTCCAAGACCACAATCTTGAGAAGCACTGTATGTTAGTATTAATTTGTGTAGTTTGATATCATGCACAATAATTATTTCTACTTTACTGGAAAATTCGAGCTTATAAAACTACCTTTATAATGAATCAGAATAAACTATTATAATACATTGAGTCAAATCAATTTTCTGCATATCAGCATAACAACAGACGAAGATGGAAAGCAATAAGATAAAGGAAAATTTCTGAACATAAAAAAGGAATGGAGACACCATGAACATAGCAGACAAACGCCTTTAAATGTTTGCTTTTTACTACAGATTATGTAGAATAAAATGGAATTACTTTAAATAAAAATGGCTAAATAGACAAATGTACGGAAGCGTATTAGCGCCACACAAACTTTTTTTCAAATTATTTTGCATTATAACGCAAATGTTTGTGTTATAACACAAAGTTTGCGTTATCACGCAAAGGTATTTTTAATTGAAACATAATGTATTCGAACCATCAAATTCCAAATTTAGAATCCTGCAAGGGTTTGTATTGATAGAATTTTATTAAAGGGCTTAAATTTGTAAAAAAGGCAAAAAAATAGAGCATGACAAAAATACAACATCTTCACGTGCAGCTCTAACACTGAATTATACGTTTGTGTTTATTTTTTTCTCCGTTAGTATATAAGCATATACTACGCACAAGATAAAATAACGAGATAATCTTTCGACAACCCCCCAAAAAAGACAAAACGAAAGAATATTGCGTCTATGCAAATCAAATTAAAGGACTTATAAAAAAGTCTCACCAAACCAGGTAGTTATCATTTTTCAAATTCAATTAAAATGTCAGTACCCTCAACTAGTATAAGTATTTAGGAAAATAGTTTTTTGTTACCAAGTCGCCGAGGTGTAATCAGTATAGGGGTTGGAAAAACGTTTGCTTCACTACTCTTGTGATAAGGGTTCGAGTCTAACTTTTGGCAAGGATTTTTTGCAATCTTATTTTTCACTGAATACAAAGAAGAAATAACACTGTTTAGCAAGCAAAAAATATTTAGTGTTCCAATAGCTCAAAGATTCAGAAATTACGGTTTCAAATCGACAAGCATACATTGCCCCAAGCTACCAAATTAGCTTACCCCTAATTTTCAAGGAAACCAGTGCTTACACCTAATTATTCTGCAAATGTTTACCTTGTTTAAACCAATACTGTTTCTTTTTTGCTGATGCCATTCTTCGAACACGGGTTTGTAACCATTAAAAAATGTTTGTTTTGATGATAACAGTGTTGAAAGCATGTTAACATTACATTAGGGGCATCTTAAAAACGCATAAAAATCTCATTAAAAACCGAGAAATAAAACCAAAAATTGCTCTGTATTTCTTCAACTATGTGAATGCCAAATATTAATTAACAAAACTCCGTGTAATTAAAGAAATAACAAGTTTTTGTTTGTACAGGTTTTTTGGTGTGATTACATAATTTAAACATTTAAGTTGTACTATCTTACCAAAGTATTTCCTTCTGACGTAATTGGATCGGTAACTATCGCCTGTGAAAAAGATCAATACTGCATTGATTTATTTTCTACATTTAATTTCACAAATGGTAAATTCAAGGTTTGGTACTCATATTTTTCGGATTTCTGTCCGAATTCAAGATTTATCTGTTGTTATAACAGATAGTGTCAGTTTCTCGGCTCAATTGTCATTACTCAAAAATAAGACCATCGACCTTTCAGTAAAAAGCGTCTCTTTCAAATTTCTTTGAAAGTAACTTTTATCTTTATTCTCATTTATTATTAAATCAAGGAGCATACCTCCTAAAAATGAAGGTTTCAAGAAGAAACCCCGATTGGTTTCCAAAAAAACCCCGATTTGTGTTAATTTAGTAGTGTTTTCTCGTATATCGTACTGTTGAATTTCAGTTTTGTCTTCGTTAGTGATGTTTGTGATACCGATTTGTCTTTGTCAATGTGAGAATACTAAAGTTAAAAAAACAAAAACTTTTCAAAATTTTACCATTGGTACTGTTTGAGTATTACAAAATAGGTTATGTCTTAGGGTTAGAAAATACCAATTAAATCAGCCATCAAACAGATCTTTCAAAAACAAATTTGCTTCACTCACCGTGTGACGGCTGCTGTTAACAGGGCAGGACATGCTTTCCCTTCCGGAGCACCTGATGTTACTCTCAGTTTAATGGGAGTTCACACTGTGATAGCCTTTGTTTTGAATGTATTTTTTTTATTTCTGTGCTTTGTATTTGTCTAACGTCAATGTTTTTCTGTGTTCTTGTTTTTGCAATGTCTTTGGACTCCGATTTTTGCAAATACTACTCCCTTGTTCCTTCGGTATTCTACTGCCGTTGTTATATATCTTAGTTATAATTCGGTATCATGAATTACCATACTAAAACTTACATATTCAACACGGCAATGTCTCATTAGAAGCAAAAGATGCATATTCTACCGTTGCACCTGCTCTCAGCCATAGTTTTGAGTTGGGTCTGTATTGTTCATCTGTGTGTGTGACTCAATTTTTTATTTCTGTGCCGAACGAATATGATGTCTCTCTTTCTTGGTGTTTCTGATTTTACAAATGTACTTTGATTATTCTTTTCGGACTTACGGTTCTTTTCACGCTTGTTTTACAAATACAACTATGAATAATGATGAAAAAATCAAAGAGGTTATATTTAAAAATTGTGATCAATATCGCTGTAATTGATAGGTGCTACTCAATTTACATAAGGTATTTCTCTTGCAAAGGACTTTAACAAAAAAATTAAAGACCAACAAGAATCTTTTTATCATATTCATTTAGTTTTATATATAGATTTCATTTCTTTTCAAAGTTATAATGATAACGTTAAAAAAAAATAAATTAAGCCATTGATAGATATTGTAACTGCTGTACGCTTTCAACTTCTCCTTCAATAACGGTTAACATCAGTACCAGCCTGAATTCAAATTGGAATATTCAGAACTGTTTTTGTTTGTAAAATTCACCTGAATTTTAAAACATAAGTTCATGCATATCAAACCATCTAAGGCTACTTTATTATGCACAAGCTATCGTCTTGTTTTTAGCTCATCTGGCTATGCCAGGGTGAGCTTTTGCCATCACTATGCGTCCATCGTCCGTCGTCTGTCGTCCGTCTGTCCGTCCGTCAACAATTTCAAAAATCTTCTCCTCTGAAACCGCTGGGCCAAATGTAACCAAACTTCACTTGAATCATCACCAGGGTATGGCTTCTCAAAATTGTGTTCGATTAGTCCGCTTATCAAACAACATGGCCGCCATTGCTAAAAATAGAACATAAGGGTAAATTGCAGTTTTTGGCTAATAACTCGAAAGCCGTTACAGATATAAAAAATCTGACATGAGTTAAAAATGATCAGCATGATGAGATTTACCCACTGTGCAATTTTGAAGAAAATCTGAAAACCCATCTCAGAGTTATAGCCCTTTGTCCGTTAAATTTTCAAAATGTTTGCATTTTTTATTTTTTATTTCAAAAAGTGTACCAGATAGAGGTAAAGTGTAAATTGCAAAAATGTTCAGCATATAAAGATCTACCCACCCTGAAATTTTGTAGAAAAGCCATAAACCCCTGTAGGAGTTATTTTCCTTTTTTTCACCGAATTTTAAAAAATTTTGTATTTTTCATCTTCTATTTCCAAAACTATAGAAGATGAAGGTTAAGTGTAAATTGATGAAATGTTTGCCATGCTGTGGCGATTTCAAAACTGATGTTGAATATTGTTTCTTGACTGCCATTTTCAAAATGGACGCCAAAAAAAAGGCGGGAAAATTCAACATTGTCCGATTTCAATGAACTTTGGTTTCCAAATAGATGTTTATGTTGCGACTTCAAAATCGGTGTTGAAAATTGTTCCTTGACCGCCATTTTCAAAATGGTCGCCAAAAAAGGCGGGAAAATTCAACATTGTCTGATTTCAATGAAATTCGATTTCCAAATAGATATTGATGTTCGGACTTCAAAACCGATGTTGAAAATTGTTTGTTGACTGCCATTTACAAAATGACGTCTTGACTTCAAAACTGGTGTAGAAAGTGGTCCTTACGCAGAAATTTTTTTGTCAAAAAAGCCCAACAAAGAAATATAATAAAACATGATCAGACTTTAAAAACAATTCAAGATATTGGAGGTGTTCGAGCTACGAAAGTTTGAGAAACTGAAGATCAACTGTATAACTTACAATGTTAGCTTGATTGTGGCAACTGAAAGCCAGGTGAGCGATACAGGCTTCTGGGAGCCTCTGGTTTTTAAATGTTTGCATACTACTTACAGAATTAAAAGATTGATTGCTTGATTAGTTTGAGTTTAACGTCTAATGAGCAATATTGTAGCTATATCAGGACGAGAACAAGTTAATCAATTCAAAAAATTGAAAGTATCAGAAGACAGAAATAAAGGTAGAAAGGACAACCTGGGCAACAACTTTTGACTGCCACTAGAAAATTGGAGAAATGGGTGGGGGAGGACATTTATACGACACCCAGTGTGTCTGCTCTCTTTAGGGAAATATAGGAGGGGTCTTTATACTACATGGAGCGTTGCGTTTCCCCACACACTTTGGCTACAATGGTTCGCGGTCAGGCTTTCCGTATTATGACCTGACTTCCTCCCATAGACAGGGCAATCCCCTATCCACCACCTGGGGACGAGCCCGGCAGCTCTGTAGCCGAAGCCCCTGAAAACTGATTCAGGTGCCGGGAAGAGTAAAAAGATACTTTAAACAAATGAAGTAAAAGGGACAACAGGAAATATCTACAATGGCCGAAAATTATATTAGATGCCATAATCTGCCAGAGAACTACACCAGGCAAACACAAAAAAGACAAAAAACAAACGTAAACAAAGATAGAAACCCGGGACAGCCGAACGTGGTATCGGCACTGGCAAAAGCCAGCGGTAGAGTTGAACCAGTCTATGGGTACCCAAACCTTCCTTTATCTGTCCTGTTTTCCTATAGTTTAATAAACATTCGAGAGAAACACAATACAGGTAGACTACTAACTCAATAACCACAATGTTGTACAGCATAACAAAATTTACTGTTTTTTATGCAACATTGGTATTTTTTTTATTTTGAAAGAAGAGAATATCACAATACGTAATTTTGAAAGATGATTCAAAGGTTGCTCGCCGCTAATCTGCCGGCTAGCCCAAGATGCTTAGTCTGCTGGTAAAACGCTGTCGCACTACGGAAGAAAAAACTCTCAGCTGACCTGTTCTAGCTATGACCGCTCTTCTACCTGCTCTTGTCACAGCCCTGGCAAATAATCATAACATGTCCAATATAAACGTATTTCATATATTTCAAGTTTAGTTATATTCTAAAAACAAAATTAAAAAATAAAAATACAATTATGAAATGAATTATTCGGATATAAAAGTGCATTTCGCCGTTGAGTGCTCTTATTCGCGGATAATTATTTACCTATGTTTTATCCAGGTAAATTTAAGACAGTAGGAGTTATTTCCCTTTTCGATATACCCAAAAACTGATTTGCAATAGTTTTCCGTAAATTTATTATTATAAGTAAAAAAATCGTGAAATTAATTATAGGAAAATATCAGTCATTATCAGATTACGTTTACTGAAACAAATAATTATTGAAAACATTGTAAAATAAGAGAGTTATTTAAAATGTTTTTTTTTTATTTAAACGCTTTCGGGCTCGAAAAACAGGAAATTCTGACACATCAAATTTCATAATCATCCAGTTCTATTTCTAGGATTAAAACGGCCGTACCCAGAGCAGACTTGGCAGGAAGCGGTCATGACCAGATCAGACTTGGCCAGAACGGTCATGGCTACAGCAGAGTAGACTTAGATAGAACGGTCATGGCCAGAACAGACTTTGGTAGAACGGTCATGGCTAGAGAAGACTTAGGTAGAACGGTCATGGCTAGAACAGACATGATTCTAGGACCAGAGCAGTCAGGATTCTAGGACTGTTCTAAGTCGGCTCCAAGTTTACTTCAAGTTAACTTTGAGCTGTTCTCGTGACTGCTCTCCGAGTTAACTTGGACGAGAGGTTATGTCTGCACCCCACAGTATATCTCATAGGTAATTTAACGGATGCAAACAGAGTATCTTGTCAATATCACCTATTACGTAAGTCATAAGTAACGTCCCAGCTTTGCTGGATTAATAACCTACATGATATTCAAAGTTAATACTTCCTTGTAGCTATTAAAGTAGATACCAAACAGAAGTCAATGTTATAAGGTTCTTTAAATGGAAGAAACAACTGATCGATACTTGTTGAAATACATTTGTACTTTATTGACGAACAATTCAAAGTAACATTTTGAATAGTGATGATGGACTTGAATGTATGCAGTGTTGTTGTGCTTAGACAATACAACATGTTTTACTTTACTGTGTTGATGTTGCTGACACACGACGCACTTTTTGCACAATTAATAATTTACAAACATCGAATTACTGCAGTATTCATTTTTTAAATGAATTTATAGATTTCCAAGATTTTGATTTGATCTGCACCAAAGAGACATAAGTTGTCGAAATGCACATATGCAGAAACTAAATTCACAGTTACTTCGGTATTTTGTTATTTTTTAAAGTTATTTATTTTTTAGTAAAATACAAGTGATTATTATTATTGAAATGTCATCAAATCTGATGTATTTATCATAAATTGACTTTATTTCATGGTTTTTCTTTCATATTGTTTTTGTTCGTGTAAGTAATTTGTTTTATATGACTGTTTTACCTTCATATTCATAATTTTATGAGCAGCTCACACCACGAAATAGCTGATATATTTCTAAAATTAGCGTTATGCAACAATCAGTCCATCAATTGATCGAAACCTTTTACTTACAGTTAGCTAAAAGAAACACCAGACAAACAAGGAGTACACCCGCAAAATGTCCCATTGTGGTTGCTTAGAACTATGGCTTACAGTTTGGAATCTGTAAAAGATAAAAACATTTTGATTTTTGATAATGGTTATTTTTTTGTTTAATTTACACCTTTTGGGAAAAATTAACTTTTGGCTGAAAACTCTATTCACTTGTATATATCGAAGGCTTTAATACAAACTTTGTTTTCACTTTTTAATTTATGTTTTTTATTACGTCTCAAATTATTTATCTCTGTTCACTGTTAAATTAATGAAAGATTGATCTTATAAAACCGAATGCCAATAGAGCACAATATGACTAAACATATAATTAAGATCTTAGAATATAACAGGGATGCTCCCTGTTTTCGATCAGTTTACATACAAGCATAATTCATCAAGATATTTACCTAAAGAAAAGATGCCTTTGGATCACATGTATATCAGGTAAATATGATAAGTAAAAACGATAATTAGGGATCTTTGTACATTTCATATTTGATAAGGAGCTTCTAAGGTTTTATATTCACACAGATAAGTGTTGCCGAAATAATTAACTTTTTCACTTTTTTACGTGTTCTCACAAATCTCTACTTCTTTGTACGGTGATATCTACTTTTTTACTAGATTTTTATTTAAGAGCATCTGTCAGTGTAAACTGGGCATGTGAATCTGCGAAAACTATAGTTTACATTTGTGAAATGACTTCCTTTTTGATAATAAAGGTGGATCCTGATTTCAAGAATTTTAACCATTTAGCATTGATGGTTGTGTGTTTTAGTACACAGTCAATAGATAATATTATAAGCACTAAATATTAATAAGTCGATGTGCTCATATTGGAGTTATAAGCCATTGAAATTTTGTCGGGAAACCGGACACCTCTGGAATTACCACTGACATTGCTTTAACTATTTGTTATTTTTTTCTATCAAGATGGAACATTTTTTCAACATGTAGAAATTTATCATAACATACGCATGGTACTTGAAGAAAAGAAGCATACCTGTATTTTTTGGTGATATTTCTAAAGCTTTCGATAGGGTTTGGATAAAGGGTCTCGTGAGAAAACATAAATCGTATGGCATGTATTGTAATATCATACAATGGCTTGAAAGATACTGGACAGGCAGAAAACAATGTGTTGTGACAAAACATTCATACTCCTCTGTGAAGTATCTTCAAGCCGGGGTTCCTGAATGGACTACTACTTAGCTAATAAAATTAAATCCTAATAAAACCATTTTTTTATTTATATCCAATATATTATGTAGTGATGATATCAACTTGTATTTTCGAGGTTCTCAATTAGAACCTTGTCAAAATCATAGACATATATGAATATATTTCAGCGAAAATTGTAAATGGGCATATCATATTAATAATATCTGTTCAAGTGTGAATAAAATAGTTATCTGTACTGCGGAAAATTAAATTTATTCTCAGTCGTAAATCACTGGAAAAAAATATATTTTGTTTTCATACGACCAGTGATGGAATATGGATGTGAATTGTGGAATTGCTGTAGTGTTGACTTGTCTGATAAATTAGAAATACAATTTGAAGCAGCAGGGATAGTAACCGGTTTACTATCTTATGCTTGTGGAGATTCCTTGTATCTGGAAACTGGATGGGAGGCATTATTTGACAGGCATTGTGGAAGGTGTTTGTGTTTATTTTATAATATATCAAATAATAGTGCTCGCGTTTATCTTCAGGATATTCTACTTCTAAAGTTAACGATATATCTAGTTATCCCATGAGAATTGTGAGGACTATACTATTTCCAATTATAGATTGACTCTTACCAAATCTAGTTTCTATCCATCAACTATTCGTGTATGGAACTTTTTAGAATAAGGTAAAAGAAATTCATCAACTATAAACACTCTTAAAAGATCTTTAAGTGTTAAACACAAAGTTCCGTTGTGGTACGGTTTTGGTCTTAGACAATTAAATATTATTCATACTAGGTTGAGGTATAGCTGTAGCATTTTGAATAATGATTAATATATATTTGGTATCAAAGATAATCCTAGATGCTTATGTGGTGCAGATCGTGAAGATGCTAGTCATTTTTTTCATAAATGTGCAGTTTATAATGATATTCGACAGAATTTACTTTTAACTCTTAGAATTTATCGAAATATTGATATAAATACAATTCTCTGTGGAAATACTGATCTCGCTATTGGACAAAATCTAGATATTTTACAGCAGTCCAAAATTTTGTATTCAATAGTTATAGATTTGATTGATTGATTTATATAAGATAGATTAATTGTTGCAGATTTTTTTTCTTTTTCCTTTCTTTTTTTTCTTCCTTTCTCTTTTTCTTTCTTTATTTCTCTTGTTTTTTTTCTCATTTGTGTTATTCTGTGATTCTATTCTTAAAACACACGATTTATTCATACAAATATGTACATGTAATGGTATATTTCATCATGTAACTACAATGGTTTCATCTTTTTTCCGTATTTTACATGTATTTCTTTTCATTTATTTCGTTAATTATTATAAAACATATTAATTTGTATATTGTAATAACATTGCAGCTATGCTATATCTATTTCTCGTTTATGTTGTCAATTGTAGGGAAAGGGCTTATAATAATGTTGTTATAAGTTGTGCCTAATCCCTTTGTTTTCAGCAATAAAATAATTTTATTTCAACATGTATTAAGTCAACTTCTGAACAAAAAAGTAGGCGTAAGTGTGCAAAAAATTCGAAAACATTATAACCCATGAAATAAGAGAAGTTAAAAATCAAAGTCAACAACGTGACAAGGGACGCCCCTTTGATAAACATAAAAAAATAGGGAGTAAATACACATGAAACAAAGTACCTACAAATATATGGTGGAACAAAGCAATGGGACTTCTCTTTTAGTGTTTTTCTTCAAATTGATGCCTTCAGCGATGAGATTTGCTCATGCATCATAGAAAATTCAAGACATCCCCTAGCACCGGTTTGAACTGAATTCATTGCTTGACTAAAACAACTGCAGTAGAATACCGAAGGAACAAGGGAAGCGATGACCACAAAAATCGAAGTCAAAAGACATGGCAAAAACGGCAACAGAGAAAAACAGAACAAAACAAAGACGTGAGACGGCTAAAATGCACGGAAATAAAAGATAACATTAAGAACTAAGACACTTATAGTGTGAACTCCCATCAAAACCGGGATTGAAATAAGTGCTCCGGAAAGTTAAGCATGTCCTAGTTAGCGACACCCGTTATACTATCAGTGAGTCAATCCAGGCTTGAGTCAAAATACAAAAACACTGAAGTTGCATATCAAACAGTAAATTTAGTTATGCTGTACACGTGTTTCAAGGAGTAACCTTTCATGAGCAGCTTTAAAATCAAATAATATTGAAAGCCATAATCCAAAACTTGTCAAAATAAGAAGTGCTCATTACCAAAAAAAAAAAATCGAAATACGAAGCCAAATCCTGTGCGAAGGACATCCACCGAGTGCCATACACGGAATGAAGCCGTAGTATTTTTGAGGGGTTAGAATTTTGATAAAAAAGTAAATTTCAATAGATTGCTTGGTAAATTTTCGTGTCAGACAAGTCTGACAATTGGACAGGTGAATACCCTCGGGGACCTCAAATCCGGTTATTTCGATTCTGTGAAGACGAGAAATCTAGTTAAAGATGTCTGTTTTTAGAAGGGACACAGACACGTAATATCTGTCAATAATGTCATGGTGACGGCAATAGAATTTCTGAAGGGATGAAATTAACAGACTAGAACAATGCTGCATACATACCGTGGATGAGGGATTTTCACCAAACTAAACTTTTTCTTACAATTACCGTTGCAGACAAAAGCTATGTATTGAAAGAGAAAATGTCACCTACCTTAAAGAGCCTTTGAAATATCACTACAAAATCATTTGAAAGGATATTATTTCATACTTAGGTATGAGCAATATTATTAGATGGTTGCCATGCCATTTAATTTATGTTAGCGTTTAACTGAAATCATGTTGCATTAAAATTCATTTTATTCAGACATTAAATATATAGTTTGCAACAGCAGAAACTAATTGTAGTTTGAATTTTAAAGTGTTTGATATTTTATTTTACATCTAGTTGATTGAAGTTTTAAAATGTTCAAAGAACATAAAATAAAACTAATCAAACGTTTGGAAGGACGTAAGTTCCCTGGACTATAAAAATAAATATGAAAAAATTATCTATATCGATTTCAAAATTGGGATTGGACATAATGTGGTTTTGACTTTACCTTGGATATACTCACCACTCATTGGTTCGTCTTATTGTATTTGATCAAGAGTAGTAGCAATGAAAATATAAATGACGCCTGTCCCAGTCTTTGGTTCCTTAAGTTGTTTGAGTAGAGAAGCAGCCGAAAAATAAAAGTCAATCTGTCAAGGGTTTCACTTTGTAGGAAAAGACATATGGACCTCAGCAGGCCTGGGGCGAATTACATCGTACTGTAATGCATTCAATTACAATTACTTAGAAAATCTTGCATTAAATTACCATTACCATTACATAAAATTTGCAAAGAAATGCATTAAATTACCATTACTTTAGTTAAGTAATGCTATGAATTACCATTACATTTTGTTATTTGTTTTTGTCAGAAGATATGTGTAGTCTAAGTTTTAACTTCGAGTTTATATGAGTCTCATTATGCAACATAGTTATGTGCGAGTTAATTTGAAATTAAAAAAAAAACAACTTGCATCTCTGTCGGCGCTTTTTGATAGGACATTTGCTCTTTTTTCAAAAGGACGTTTGCGCTTTTTAAAATGGACATTTGCGCTTTTTTAAAGAGGACATTTGCGCTTTTTCAAAAGACATTTGTCCTTTTGCGCTTCATTTTAAAACTGGAAATACATATGCTTTTTCAGATGTACGTATAAATATCAAATAAAAGCTACAGGTATTGACCACAAGCACAGTTGTCGAAAGTCACTACAATAATATATTTAACAAAATCTCTATATTAATATTTTTAATCCAAGTGCAGAAACAAATTGAGCTCTACTTCATTCAGTCATGCGCTTTTTAAAGTAATAATAATACTAAAATACATAAAAAAATTGCTTAGCGAGGTGTATAAAATTGTTCCTTTTCGTGAACTTGGAATAAATCTTGGTCATTTGTACTTCACTTGCTATTTGAAAATTAGGTAAAGACAGTTAAAAAATAAAAGCGCAAATAGGTCTTTAATTTAATCCAGGTATTGAAAAAAATTAAAGAGCAAATGTCCAACTTTTATAGAAGCGCAAATGTCAACACGAATCACAGGTAAAAAAAGCGCAAATGTCAACACGAATCACAGGTAAAAAGCGCAAATGTCAACACGAATCACAGGTAAAAAAGCGCAAATGTCAACACGAATCAAAGGTAAAAAAGCGCATATGTTCTGTGCCCATCTCTGTGTGGATTGAAAATTGGTATCAAGTTGACAGGAGACAATGATCTATTAATCATTTAATTGGCATTATTGTTAATTAAATTTGTTTTTACAGCAGAGTTAAAACATATAGTTCTTTAAAAAGAAAAATAATAGGTCATCTAAAATAATTTCTTCATTGGGTTATTAATCAAAACATGGCAATCATCATTATTATTTGTCTATAAAATATACCAATGGAAAATATCATTCTTTTTGGACAATAAAAGTAAGACAGTTCATTTGATCAATTCATAAACACCTGATTAAAATACCATCTTTATATTGTTCAGCATTTAGAACATTTCAAATTAATCTTTTAAATGTTTACTGCAAATTCATTTTAATGTAATGAATTTTTTAAATGAAAATCTGTGAACTGACACGTATAGCCTATTAAGTTCTTATTTATATAACATGCCTAGTTATAAGTTTGTTTATCATCCTCTCAGTTTGTGCTACAGGAAATAGTAATGCAATGCAATGCACTGTAATGCATAAAATACATTTTTGTACAAGTTATACATTGAATTACCATTACATATAATGCAAAAATTAGTGCATTACGCATTACATTGAATTACTTGAAAACATGTAATCATTGCAAAGCATTACTATTACACATTATCATTATATATGCCTGGACCTTAGAGGCTTAACTTGGGAAAATGAATTCCAATTTCAACAGTGATTGAATACAACTATGATTTTAGACAGTCCTTTCCCAAATAGCTGAACAAATATCGCACCTCAATTTCAAAATAGTAGTTGTGGGAACTGGAAGTCCATTTCTTTAAATTCAAACATTATGTACAGTATAATATATAGGCATATGTCTAAAATCCTGAGGATGGTGAATCAGTGGTATATAAGATGAAGGTAATGTTTAAATTCTGGGTTAAAAGGTGATATAAGTTCTCCATTTGCAGAAATTAAATCTACAGTTACTGCATTTTTACCTGTAAAACGGAAACTAAGAAGAAGAGTTTTGGCTAGTATTTTTTTCGTCTTTTTCCTGAATAGTCCTTGAGTAAACCTGATTTTTACGAATAAAAGAATAAACTTATTATAACATCTGCAAGCCATGTCGAAGATATCATGCATCTTCCAAATTTACCGAAATTCAACAAATTTTCGTCAATTTTGGTCTTATATTGGCAGTTTTCTCTCCTTGTCAATGTCTTCAAATGTAATATGAATGTACAAAATGTAGTGTGTAACAATGGTGTTTGAAACATCAATATCTAAACACATTCTTACAAGCTAAACTTCAAATTTAATTTAAAAAGATAATTCACAGACTTCCCATTTCTGTTTCCTTGATTATTTGACCAGTTATAACTGTGATAATATGGAATTTTAAAATAATCAAATGAATATTTTACATTCTTGAAATATCTGTGCGGGTGAAATGTAGCATTACTTAGAAGATGACGATATTTCATTAGATGACAAAAATCACGAAGTTTGTCATGTTTTATGTTTCATTATCATTATAATGAAGCTTTAAAATTTATGTCAAATTACTATGTTATTTCTTAAACATTTTCCAATTAGATCAAATGTTATCATATAAAACACTTAATTTATCTATAGAATAATTAACGTTTTAAATATCATAATAACAAATTGAATTTCTGTAGTTTGCCCTTTCGATAACTGATGTATATTCATTTCAGATAAAATTGAAACATTTGAAAGATCTAAACTAAGGAATGTGTAAAAGCTTATTGAGAACAAATATGTATATGGATCTAGATTAAAAAGTGAAAAACAGCTGAAGACAGAGCTGTGCACAATTAAATATGCCTAAGGTTTAAATAAAATTTTAGTTACTGCAATTTTCTGAATGAAAATGGTTCTCTGGTAAGTACCTGAGCATTTACTACTGGGTTTGTGAATTCCTTCGATATACATGTATGTCACCAGCAGAGGCATCGAGTGTAAATAAAATATAATACCTAAATAACTGTTAGTGTAAATTGTACGGATGGCAATTTCGATAATTTATGTCTCCTTAATGCATATGAATCAAAATATTTGGAAGACGATTAAAATCTGAATACGTTAAAGCTGTGGAGAAAAAAAGCAATTACGATCAAAATGAAAAGCTAAAAAAAGAAAGAAAGAAAAAAAAATACATACAGCTTAAGTCACTCTTTTTCGAATAAGAAAACTAATTCTTAAGCTAAAAGATTTTTCAAAAGGCGGATAGTACATTTGGTTAAAATTTGTATTGTTCTTAGTTTAAGAATTTACAGCAAATACCCAAAAATATTTGTTGCCTTACGCAATACTACTATAATTATAATTTTTTTTAAATGAAAATAACCTTACTCATGTTCAGTGCATAAAAAAGCATTAATAACTCATTTATGAATACTTCATTTTATGTAAATTTGGTATAACTAAGATTTCTCTTACATAAGTGGCCGGGGACCTTCCTTCTGCACTGCAAATGTGGTTTTTGTATTATACCTTTTTTAAAATTTTGATCTCAACTTGAACCACATTTTTAACCTGCCTTGTATGATCGTCATCATTTGATCCACTTTAGTTAGCATAGTGATCAAAAGATACCTACATTTTGTATGTATTTTTTCTTTACATAGAACACTATTATGTTCTATATGCATATGCAAAAATTGAGTTATTTGTAACTTAAATGGACCAGATAAAAGATTTTCCAAGACTTTAAATCTTATCTAATAATGATGGATATTGATAAGCAACATATTGTATTTACAAATTACTTAATATTTGTATGTATCTGTTCATTTATTTACAAATTCAATAATATCCATAAAAAGTCTCTGATTCAACCAATTATTCGTTACAGATCAAACATTTTCTGCTTTTCACATGTACAAAGTGAAAGATTATTTCATTGTTGATACATGTAATCGTGTCATGTAGAAAAAAAACCAAAAACAAGGATAAAGAGAACATTAATGAATTCTTAATAAAAGAATTCCATCATATCATATCATTTTTTTTTAAAGACAAATTTTATTGAATATTTTTTACAATGTTCAGGAATAAATATAACATTATTTGTTCCTAACGGAAAGTTTTTAAAACAGATGTTCCCGAAAAAGGAAATAGAATGACAATATTTATAATATTTCTACCAAAGGCACTTTTGCTAGGCGGAACAAATACAAGTTGACAGGCATGTGAGAATTATAGATATGTCTGAGGCTTCGGTACGTATAAATAAATGTTTTGTGTAAGATCAAATAGATCTACCATGTATTTCATTGGTTACTATTATTTGTCTACGGGTTAGAAAATGACATAAACCAATCCGCTACCAACCAGACGTTTCAGAACACTATATTTTCTACACCTATAGTGTAACCGGTGTCGCTAGCGGGGCAGGACATGGTTACCCTACCGGAGCACCCGATGTTATTCCCGGTTTTCATGGGAGTTCACACTATGAATGCCTGTGTTCCTAATGAGACCTTTTTTTTTTATTTCCGTGCATTGTAGCTGTCTCACGTCCTTGTTTTGTCTTTGTTGCCGTTTTTGCTATGTCTTTGGATGTCGATTTTTGTGGTCATCACTTTCCCTGCTCTTTCGGTATGCCACTGTCGTTGTTCCCCTAACTTAGCTCATATAGGAAAGAGTAGAAAAGCCTTACTGTATGAAAGAAAGAGGGGTAAAACCAAGTAAAACCAAGTACTAGTTTTGAAGACCTTTGTGCTTTGACAAAGGTCTGATACGGAGAAGCCTTAAGGCTCTAATGCTCCATTTACTGAAAGTTATAAATTTGTCACAACTTATATCGTCCCCTCCAGAGTACAGAAATAAGATTTTACAATATATAATTTTAATGGCATACGCAAAAATATAGAAAAAAAATGAAAATAAAATAACAGCAATATAACTGAACATACTCTTGATATAAAATCTACATGTATGTGCACAAGATCGCTCCAAACATATATTTGACCTACATAAATTAGTAACAAATATATTTTAAATTAAATTTTATCCAATTGAAAGAACTTGTTTTCAAAATTGGGTTTATAATTGTACTAGGAGAGTTATTACAACTTACAACATAATGTTCAATTGTCTCATTGTTAAACGAAAAAAAAAGAAGATTTCTTTGTACTGAAACAAAAGGGCCATTTTTTTAGAATGCCTGAAGCAAACATAGCGTGTAAAGTAAGTGAGAACCGAACTGTCAGTCCAAAACGAACAATACAAGGACAATTGCATCTTCGGAAAAACAAAGAAACAATGACACAACATGAGTACGGCACAGAAAAGCAGATGAGGACGAACACAAATAAAAAAAATATACAACAAGGACCCACTAAAAACCATGGGTGAGATTAGATGCACCGCTAGAGTAAGCATCTACTGCTTTTTATGAGACACCAGCCGCGTTGAACATGTAAACTCCGGTAGTAAAGTCAAATCTGGTAGAAGAAAAACAAACTTTAGTGGCAAATAGAAATATCTGTTGTCATCTGGGAAAAGATATCCCATAGCGGTCCACAAGATCGTGCTGTCGACCGTAAAACTTCTTTAGTGATGACCTCAAGTTATGGGCATCATACCCTTGCTTAAGTAGCCTATTTGTAAGCAACCGAGCTCTACCAAGGTAGTCTCTGTATCGACCACAGGCCATTGAGTAGCGAATGAGCTGGGAGATGTAAACTCTATATGCCGGTGCTTTTCGAATGTTGCTACCAAGAAAAGTTAAGTTACCGCGTTTGTCATATAGCGTAATTTGTAGTGTACTTCTGTTGTCAATTTCAAGATGAAGGTCAAGGAACGAGGCTGATGTGGAAGTATCTGTAGTATCCGTAAGTTTATAGCCGGTTTATCACCGTTGCAAGATGTGTCATCTTCAAGAAAATTCAATTCAGTTGAAAATATTTTATTCTTCATATAATGCAATGAAGGGATCTGATGAGAGGCTATGTCTGTATTGATCCTCTCCCTACAAGATAAACAATGGATTACAAAAAATGTAATAAATTAAGTTGTATTACAGTGTGCCAGAAAATGTACTACAAAGGACAATGAATGATACTACTGAGTGTATTTTCATGTTTATGGGCTCATTGTTGAAGGCCTTACGGCGAATTCAAGATGAAGAACAACAATTAAAGCGTTGTTCCATTGCTTATTATTACCATGTATTTGTAGAGACTTTGTCTCATTTGCATTTACTCCATATCCCTTCATTGTTAATTACATATTTTTTTAAAAACATTTTCCAGTAACAGAAAGAGGGCGACAGTAATACAACTTAATTTAATTGTAAAATAGCGTAACACTTTTATATAAATTTACTGATGAACAAATAATTTTACATGAGCGCCATCTTTCCTGATATATCAATTTATAAATGATGTGTAAATTGAAATTAAAGATTTATAAATAAACAAATTATTTATTAAATATAACTAAAGAGATAATATGATAAATAAAAAAAGTAAATATATGGATAAATAAGGAAAAAAAGGAACTAATTAAATTACGGAAACAAACACCATGTGTAATAGTAAATACTGTCAAAAGTAAGAACCCCCTCACCAAAAAATAACATAGTTGTTGAAGGCAAAATGATAAAGTAATCTGAAATGTGATACGTTTATTAAAATGACATCGCAATACATTATATTTATAAAGATAGTTTTGAATTCTATTGGTATCTGCAATAGATATCTGCAATAGCAAGGGCACAACTTCCAACAATCATAACACAAGTAATAAGTCATTTTTAAAAACAAGGTACAACAGAAGAAATGGGACATATTCAAGGACATGTCGGGGGGCTTAAATGGAGAGGATAAGGATGAAACGCATCTGGGTTTCACTAGACGATTGGTTTCGTCTCCAAGAAAAACTCTGTCAATCAATATAAACAAGATACCAGTTTTGCCGCCACGAATGAGGAAGATAGAGAAAGCATGCAATTATGTTCACGTTGTTTACCGGAAAAGAAAAGATTGTTACAATAAAGGTAAATACCAATGTGGATTGCTATCATCAAAAGCTTCAGGGCCTAACGCCAAATGTATGTCCTTTTCGGAGGCAATCTGTTTAAAGATCATTGAAACTTAGCCTTTGACACATTATGCTATGAAGGGTAACCAAATATTAAAGAAAAATGACTATGTTACAACTAAGTTTCCCTTTTTATTCAATATGGCGTATTTTTAAGTAAAGTCTCCTAGTGAAGAAATCACTTTCTTTTTAAGCAATTCAAGTGAAATGAAAAGTTTTATGAAATGATTTTAAATGGAAAAATTTAACATTTGTCAAAATGAAAAATAAATAAAAAGAATGATTAAACAAGCCAAATTGTATTGGATATGGTCCATTCTGTAAATATGTGAAAACATTTTATGTCAAAAAGGTGAGTTATATTGTCGTCATAGTTCGATTTAAGCAAAAGTATAACTTGATTTGCAATTTCAAACAATGGCCAAACTCAACCCCATATGACCATACGATCATTCCATCCCTTTCGCAGCGTTGATTGTACCTAGAAATCAATTTTATTTCAAATCGGACAAAATTGAAATTTTACGTATTTTGGCGGCAATCTTGAAAATGGAAACCACTTTGAAATTACGTTTTGGATAATTGTCTTCCTGGCATTTTATTGAATATTGTGTAACAACGGCAGTAGAATACCGAAGGAGCAAGGGAAGCGATGACTACAAAAATCGAAGTCCTAAAACATTGCAAAAACGGCAACAGAGAAACACAAAGACAAAACAAGGACGTGAGACAGCTACAATGCACGGAAACAAAAGATAACATTTTGAGCCATAGTAAAATATGAACAGAATCTGCAAAAGAGTTCCTGAGTTATGGAATCCTTACATTATTAACGTAACATGACAACCACCTTTGTGAAGGTGGCAATTTGAACATTTTAAAGACACAATATTTAAATTCAGAGGGTGATCCAAGGTGTATGCAAGGTTTTAAGTCATTTCATTCATCCATCTCAAGATAACCGCTCCGACAAAAAGTATTGGAAGAAAAAATATTGTAACAACTAGTTTTGCAATTGAAAGAAATAGTTTGTATCACCCCTAGACAACCTAATCGATGACCCCATTTTATTCGCAGACTCAAAGTCTACCAAGAAACCCATTTTCGCTGAAATCGGTCTAAGTAGAAATTTTTCGTATTTTGACAACCATATTTGGAACGGCGGTCAGTTGAATTCTTTTTGCACAAATTCTTTCATCTCATTTTACTGATAATTTTTACAAAATATGAACGAATTCTGCAAATGCAACAATGTAGTTACTCTGATATCGAATTCTCAATTTTTAAATATAAAATGACGGCTATCTTGGAAATGGTGGTCATTTTGAAAATTCTACACGTACAACGAATTACTTCAGATGGTCTGAATCATTTTTTCGGCCATTTCTAAATAATAAATCAGGGGAAATTATTTGAAGATCTAGAATAAAAATAAAAGAAGAAAAAGAATAACATATCACCCTGACTTTGTCTGGGATTAATTATTAATCAGATGAAACGTAGAATAACTATATGTCACGTCGACTTCGTCTGAGCTGACATGAATATGTTTTGAGCTGGCTGCTATGTCAATCTGGAGACATTGTTTATTAATTGCAAAAAGAATAAAAATTGATTCCTGATTTTTAATTAAATAATAATAATAATTATTCAGGTGCATGATAAAACCAAACATTCTAACATTGTTTGGTTTTACCATTTATTTGTAGAGACTTTGTCATAGTGTATTTACACTATATTCTTTAATTGTGAAAAGATATTAATATTGATATAATTGTTTCATGCGAGCAATTTATTTCAATTAGCCATTTAGTTTTCCAGGCCTCATGATGATTTCAAGATGAGTAACATCAATGGAAGCGTTATTCCATTTGCCCAATCTTACCATGTTTTTAAAACGATTTGTCCCATGTACATTTACATCATATTCCTATATTTATTCATTTACAGATAAATAAAAAAATAGTTTGTAAGTGAAGCAGAAATTACATATGATATATCCTTGCCATGAAACATGTAAAACTAAACCGCAAAATAATAAAAAAAAACCATTTAATAAAATGTAACATCAGAGTTGGGAAAATATATATTATATATAATAATTGAAATCCAGCCAAGGCACAAGCAAGCGGTATATGATAACACCTACGACCAGTTACAATTGGTACCAAGTCAATACAATTGCGTTGGACAATTTTTCCGTTTGTAACCGCTGCTTTGTCTTTTTCCTCATGGACTTTGACTCTTGACAATCATATGTTCGGTCATTTCGTTATAACTCCATTATGTTATATTGTAGCGTCAAATAGTTGAACAGGGTAAGAATGAGAGTTCCTTCTTATTCATTTATTTCTTACATCTCGAATTTGACGAAATTTGATTATCTCAGTACTAAAAGTCACGACAAAAGAGGCGATTTTAATTTCAAATTTTATTTCCCTAACACTGACAACAATATTCCAGCCTTTCTTACTTACGGAGTGTATGTTTCACATTTGATTCGTTACGCCAGAGCTAGCATAAATTATACAGACTTTTTCACTAGAAATAAATGTCTCTGTGATTGCTTTATAAATCAAGGTTTAAAAAAAAAAACGTCTCATACGATTCAGTTCCTTGTGTAAAAATTTGAAGTTTCAATCCGAAATCGAATTTTTTTTTACTTAGTACTGGGATGATCATTTCTTTTAACTGTCTACGACTATTCGATGGCACTTTATGTTGAGTTGATGCCGGACACTACCGAAAAGGAAATGCCTGTCCCAATCTGGAAAATTGCGGTTGACAGATATTTGTCGGTGCTTTTTGTTATCTGTGCTGTCTTGTATATCACGCTGAGCATTGTTTGTAGTTTTGTCTTTGTCGTGGATGTTTGTGGTACATTATTTCCTTTGTGATATCTGTACAAAGAGATTTATAAATGTTTTTTCAAGCTTTCATCTCTAGTCTGATTTGAGGGTTAACATGTACCATGGATTTTAATTGGTTTTTTCTTGGGTTTTAGAATGATATTTACTAATCAGCTACCCGACAGATCTTTCACAACATTATTTTACTCAGTACTAATAGAATAAAAAAGATAAAAGGAAACATCTACAATGGCCAAAAAACAGAGCCACATCCCACAAAGTAAATAGGAACTGCACAAGAAAAAACCCACAGTAAAAATACAAAAGACGAACGTAAACAACAATAGGAACTCAGGACAGCCGGACTTGGTACCGGCACTAGCAAAAGCCAGCAGTAAGATTAAACCGGTTTATGGGTACCCAATCTCCCCTTTTTCTTTTCCCGTTTCCCTATAGTATAATAAACATACGAATAAAACCCATAAGTACATTTCACCGATTCGATCCGTCAAAGGCAATTGCTTTTGATATAATGGAAGGGGAGGTTTCGCACATCATTAACAAGTCTAACACAAAATTTCTTCTTAAATGTCTGTAAAAAGTCAGGACCATTTCGAAAGACATTTTTCCGTTGATTTCCACCTGAGATGTCTTTTTGTATTATGGAATTCAGCTCTTAACAACTCTGTTCGGAAATTTTGTTGTTATCCCCATTTCTAATTGATCTCCTTTGAAGAAAATTATTGCCAACGTACAAGGAAACTTTTTATCTTCTTCTATTTTGTTTTATTTTCATTTTTATTTTTTGTTTGGATAAGCGTTTATATTTTTTTTTACCTCTGAGCACGGTTCACTAAAACTTTTCACTGGATAATGAAGGAGGAAAAACCTGTCAACGATATTGCTTTGATTAGGATCTGCAATAATGAAATATTTCGAAAAGTTGTGAATGAAGCTTATATCAGTTTCCAGCGAGGTCACCTTTATTATTGATCTAGGCATAAAAAAGAAAATAAAGGGTAATGTCAATGAACAATTTCAATGCAACTGAACAATCAAATTGATCAAGCAACAAAAATATTAAAAAAATAATGTTTGACACACACAGAAAAATAAAACAAGCCATAAGACTAAACACGCCATAAGACTAAACACGCCGTAGAAAAGAAACTTAAATTAAGGATGTTCGCTGGTCATGTTTAAGTATTTCTGTCAGATTTTCGGACTTCTCTAGTTTTATCCATTTAAAAGCTGGATTTTTTTTGCCCGGTGATCCCCTTATTTTTTTCCCTTAATTTCATTTGATACATCTTTTGGAGCATTCTGACAAAATATAATTCAATTGGTGTTATTTTGCCACGTTCATTATTGGATAAAAACTGCTAAGGTCAAACCTATGAAAAATGCAGAAGAGTTGGGTTTCCCGCCATTTTTTGAAACACACTTATCTCAAAAACTACATCGGTAACCTATCAATTTTTTAGGCTTAAATTATTCCTTTTTCAATTTTCTAACAAAAAATATATTGAAAGTCTTGTTATTTTAAAATTGACCAGTGAACATCCTTAAGGTCAGAAAAAAATAATGCATCAAACAAACAATGGACAATTGTAATTGAAACACAAATTAAATCGAGACACAGTTATCAAGTCCATACACAATAATGAAGCAATTAAAGTACATTATTTGTATGTCAGTGGTCGTCTGGTAAATGCATTTTTTGACCGCCAAAATCAACACTTACGCCCACGGACATTCAAATAATATACTGTGATTTGGATTATAATGAAATCAAACAATTGTGTGTCTTATTTATATTTCAAGTAGTTATAAATGGACAAGGAGCCAGAGGCATGTACAAAGTACAATTGAAGGTCGGTTTTGACAAATCAAATGATGTGCTACACTTTGACTTATTTTTTTCATCTACTGATTAAATAGTTCAACAATACAAACAAGGCCTTTCGATCATCACAATATGCGTGCACTGATTTCAAAACGGACGAAAAGACTCTGTTGTAATACATGGTCTTTAATATTGTTGCATCCGTATTATTGTTTGTAATGTACAAGTGTAAAACACAGTCATTTCTGAAATGAAAAAAAAAATTATATTTATATGAGAAAATAAAAAATAAGCAATTCAACTGACTCACATTTTAACAGTCAAAGTAAGACAACCAAAAAGATTACATGTTAACACATTTTAGAAAAACGATTATTTTTTCCACAAATTAAAGCTTTTGAAATTTTCAATTTGTTTCCTTTAGATCACATTTTTTCTCGAAGGGAACAAGTATATATTAAACAAACTTTAATTTTCCGAATTTTCATTTTGGTACTTATGTAGACCTCGCGAATATAGTAAAAAATATATAGAACCTCCTTATAATTATCCACTATACAACGTATAACAACGCTTTGCAATAGATATAGTCAACACGGTGAAGATACTGTTTAAACAACTGACAATAGGAAATTATACCATTGTTACAACATTTTAGCCTGATAAAAAACGCATTTACGCAGAGAATATAATTGGCAAGAATAGAGTAGCGAGACAAGAATAGGGTTGCTAGACATTATAGAAATTTTTAAACTTCAAGTGTAAACAACAATTATATACAGGAATATAAGTTTTATTCTTATAAAACAAAAGTTCAAATCAAATGAAATAAATAAACAATGAAAGGATATGGAGTAAATGCAAATGAGACAAAGTCTTCAGATATATGGTACAACCAAGCCAAGGAACAACACTTTTATTTTTGTTCTTGATCTTTAAGTCACCATAAGACCTTTAACAATAAGCTTTTTTCATACCTCATAGTTAGTTCAAGACGGCTCCTAGGACAGGTTCGAACGGAATTCATTGCTGGATGTCGAGCAAAGCTACATTCATGTTTTTTTCTGGCCATGAATGCGGGATTCAAAGTCAATTTGAAGAGAATGTATTATATTTGAATTAATTAAAGATTGATAATTAAAAATTGATAACATACGAAATGAAGAAAACAATATAAGCTTACATTTCACTGTTTGTCTTTTATTCTCAGATATAATTCCCATGTGAGAAATGCATGGAACATTATTATATTGTCGAACTTCTATAGACTTTTCATATCTATACGACATCAATTCATGGATATGGGTCTCCATCTGCTTCTCTGCACGACTTTGCTAGTGATATAGATGAATGTAATTACTTTAAGGTATGCCAGATTACTAGAAAAATGCTAGCAAACTTTCATATTATATTTAATGTATAAAAGAAATATTTCACCAAACTACAATATCATTGGCCTATATATGGATCGGCTACTTCATGATAATTTCATTTGCCTATTGTTTTTCTGATATATTGAATTGTTTTGTACTGGACCCGTCAAAAACCATTGAAACTAGCCATGTACAATTATTTAGTAGATATATATGTACACACTTTCTTTCAGACGCCAAGACGCCATCGTGGAAGGTAAAATGAATGTGTAACGATTGAAAAGTCAAAAAGCACACGCTTATGACAAAGAGCAAAGTTCTAAATAATATAAAGCAGTTTTCAAATTATCAGACGCTTGTATTTTATATTAATCTTGCAAAATTCTTAATCAATTTAATATGTATTACATTTTTTAAAAATAATGTTGATTTCTTATGCAGTGTAAGAAGATAAGTGAAGAATGAAAATTAATATTATTATCCTTTCTTTGTGCGATCAAAACGGTATTAACACATAGAAATAAAACTCTTACAACAATTGGCTAAAATGATTTGAGGCAAGTGATATACCTGTTCCAAATATACACGATTGAGGAGGTATGTAACAATTTCTACAATCGGTTCGATGAAATAGCTTAATTTACTTTAAATTCCAAAACTGACACAATTTTCTAATCCTTTTTAATCATTATCAAAAATTAATGGCAAAACACCATAAACGAATGGAAGTAAGGTATGTCTATTTTACAGATACATGCTAATGGAAAAAAGATTACTAATTTCAAAAGATCAAAATACCGGACAATTAACATGACTGCCTTAATAATGTGACAAAGTGTGGGTATAAAATGATGTTAATTGTATTTATGTTATTATTTAAAGTTATTGGTTAAGGCATGATACACAGAATTGTATTTATTGTAATTATTGGGTCCGTGTTGTTCATCTGTATACAGTGCGTCTTAATTTTTCTTTTTTGTCCTGTACTGAAGTGGCGTACTTGTGTCTAAGTGTTTTCGATGTTGCCGTTGTCCATTGATACTACGTTCTTTTGACTTACGGTTCGGTTCTCTCTTACTCTACACAGAAAGTATTCTTCGAAACATGACAATATTAAATCTGCCGTTTTTGAGTTGCTTGTTATCGTTAGTTCTTCTTGTTCTTAAGCGTCGAGACTTAGAAACTATTATAACCATATGTACCTCATCTTTAGCATAAACTGCAATTTTCATCCAGGTGAATACAGTATACGCTGTGACTGAACTTACAATAGCCCCTATTATGGAGACCAGTATCGTGTACACTAGTCCTTAAATGTAAAGAAAATTAAATAAGGAGTTGACGTAATTCAACAACAAATTGTTCAAAATTACCTGTCAAACACACGCAGTTCACATAATGAACGTACACAATTTTATCGCTGGGCGCACACGATTCGTGCGATGAATGAAAGACTTTAAATATCACATCTGGAGGTACGTACCCTGTATAGTTAAACTTGTCAAGTATTATGTCGAGTGTCAGTTTAAAGAAAGCGATATGTTTTAATGAATCAATCTTTGAATTAAAAGAAAGTGAAAACAAAATACAGCAGGAGTATTATAACTTCCTGTAATCCTTCACATCATATTATGTTCACAATCGTGTCATTTTTTATATTTGGAGGGCGGCTAGCAAGGTATTCCTCGCTCCATCCTTGGATACTTACAATCACTATTCACATGACTTTCATCCAAAATGTTATGGGTTTTGATAATCAATATGTCTGTAGGAAAATCTGTTTTAATACCTGGAATGTTTTGTTTTTGCAATCAAAACTCCACACACGGTTGTGGTGTTTAGTAACTTTAGTTTACACTGCTTTTCAGATTAATATTTACGCGAGGTATGTCGTCGCCATCGACCTAATTGCCATAATACATGTGTACGATGTCGTATAAAAAGATGAAATTATGAAGATATCTCATTATTGTAAAGTTTTTAGAAGTTTATGCATACTCAAGATCTGTTTATTAGATTAAGTAGTTGAACCATATTAAAATGAACTTATACACGGATAAGGGATCCAGTTGATGTAAAAAGACTTGCCCCTCGGTATCGGTATACATAACTTTTAAACATTATCTTGACACTTCATTTTTTGAGACCCGTATATCCATATGCCTTTTGGAAATCTGGACGAATCTACTTGAATTGTGTTAATCTAGAATACCTTGAAACCTGTAACACCGTATCTTGATTTGATCAGCTGTTTTCTTGATAATACAATCTGAGGTGTAAAAACTTAGCATTAGTAGCTTTTTAACTCATTTCACAGATATTGTTCGAGAATTTTTTGCCATAAAATTATTTTTAAAATATTGATTTACTAAATCAAAGTACTGATAGAATTCTGTCAACGACTTTCGGCATCCATGGAAGTACTTGACAGACATTCAAAATATTTCTCTCTGTCTTTTCAGCGGTTGGCGTGATATGGAAGTATTTTAGTTCATAGTGTTTCTCATTAAATTTGTTGTAAAGCAAAATACCCGTCATGAGTTATCACCATCGGCACATAAGATACTAGTATGCGCCAAATCATTATACTGCATCACGCAATTTAAAAAAAAATATTAATTACATTTCAGTACATTTGGGTTTTCGAAGATTGCAAATTTTAAACTTATGTCTAGTAAGTGCAGATGAGAATAAAGCATTTGGAAAATTTAAAATCAAAACACATTCAATATTTGAAAGCTTATAAATAACTGATAAAAATACATTACGATCAAAATCGGGGAAGGAAATTCCACGAGAGATATATTACTTAACTGAACAAAAATTAAGAAGGTAAAATATTTTTATCAGTTTTCACAAAAGTAAATCAATTTTTTTGTAAACTAACCTTCAATCGTGGCTCCTAGTTCCTCAGAAGTGATAGCAGGCCCTGTGTCGAACATATCAATAAATTATGTAAGTAGCATTACCCACGGATGAAAACATATTGTCGTATTATTTTTATGTAAAGGTTAATAAGTGAAAATTGTGAAAAACTTCATTTCCTTTTTTGGTGGAACCGTAAATTTTTGAGAAGAACTACTATTTCTTAAATTTAAATCATGCTGAGCATTTCCTGCTGTTGAGAGGACAGAAGCATAAAAAATACATAATTTATATTAAGCCGAAAACAAAAACCATGTTAAAACCTGTACAACAACAGCAATATTTGGTTAAACAAAGCACATTAAAGCGGTTATTGGTTTAACAATCACGATAAAAATTGGTAAAGACCATTATTAAATTAATCGCTATTTTTATAATTGCTGCTTCTTTAATTAACAATATAGTTTATTTTCAGGAAAACGTCAGAGCAATGGCTTCACAAGCTAGATTACAATGAGTGTGTTTATAAAAAAGGCAACATTTTTTTCTTTTGTAGGAATCTTGTTACATGATTCTTTTCTCATTACATTGACTGTTATTTATCCTGAATGCTTTGCTAAAATAATTTGCTTGTAAAAAACATACATTTTTGTGCAAACATACCGTCAGTTTTAAGGCCTGGTTCCTCGAACAAGACATTTGTAGACTCAGAAGTATGGGACAATTCTCTGGATACTGACAATTATACAGAATGTGCATTAAATTTTCATTTCACATCAACAGTAAATGCAATTGTATATTTGACCCTTTGCTACGCATTGTTTGCTTTAGTGTTAAATATAATGCAAATAAGAAAAGCTGAGATTTCAGTAAGTTTAGCTTTCTGCAGAATGCAAATTTGACAACTTATGTCTCGTAAATGCAGATGAAAATAAACCATTTGTAAGATAAAAAATAAAAACATATATATATTATACGAGAAAATATAAATAGCTTAGGGAAATACAATAATACCAAAATCAGTAAAGAAAATTGTGCGATTTTTTAGTAATTGAATAAATATAATGAAGGTAAAATAAAAATAAGCTTTTAAACTGAAAAGAACAACTACCACTTCTTTAATTCAAATCATATTTTACTTTTTTTTGTTTTTAAGAGACCAAAAGCATGACAAAAAAAATCATGATGAGAACAAAATATACGCTCGCTTAAACCTGTACAACATCAGCATTATTTGGATAAAACAAAACACGTTTTAACTTTTTTTTACAATCACGATAATAATTGGGTCAAGACCAATATCAGCAGTTCACATAATCTGTATTTTTTCAATGGCTGCTATTGTTATTAACATTATAGTTAAGCGCACATGATTTCCCGCAACATAAAGGTTTTATAACTTAACAGACACAAATAAACTGTGTTGTTGAGAAAAAAAAACGTTTGGCTCGTGGCTTTACAAGCTCGATTAGAATTATTATTTTTATGAAAAAGGTTTAATTTATTTTTACTTTTGTAGATATCTCGCTCGATGTTCTGTTTCTCATCACATTTACAATTATTTATCAAGAATGTTTCTTGAAATTATTTGTTTGAATATTTGGTAGGTACCAAATAAGAGATTTTCACGAGCCTGTATCACTCACCTGGCCTTTTGATTAACATAGACATTTTGTGTTAAAGAGTCGATAGTTAAACCATAGTTCTAATATGCCCAAATAGTTTAGGGGAAAAGACCTCTGTTTGTGTTTCCCATATGGTCAAATTTACAGTCCACGGACAGAAAAGCAAATCTGCTCTGGAAAATGAGTTCGTACTCATCTGTATAACAGCAATTCTGTTGTTGCAACAGAAATACATATATTTCTATATACATTGTCATTGAGAATTTACACAAAATAAAAAGAACAAAACAAACATATTATCTATCAATAAATTAATGCAAAAAACTTATTTGGATTAGCATTTCATTAGATAAGATACAACATAGTTCCATAAAATAATTTCTACACCATGCCCGATCGTTTATCTATGGTCATGCAACTCCCATGCGAGCTGCACACTTTCTGGGAGACCTATGATCCCATCCCATCTTACTTGGCTTGGCTCTCCCGTGCTGGCACATCCCTCGGGCGAGGTTGCTTATGTTGTGTAGGGATGACTAAGCAATATTTGGGAGATTACAGAATTGTATCTTAACGTAGAACCCATTCTGAATTTCACAACAGCAGCTTCAACCAGTTTGTCTTTTAAAGATAAAAAACTACTCTTTTCTGTTAATAATAATTAAATAACACAATACGGAAGTTGCTGTTAATTTGGATTCTGCATATGCGCATTTCGACAACTTATGTCTCTTCTGTGCAGATAAAATCAAAATATTGGAACTCTACGTACTGAAATATGTGTAAAGACTGACAGAGAACATCTAAATAGAAAAGCCAAAATTAGTTAAGGACAGAGCTATATTATAAGATAAGACGTGTCCATTACCAATCCAAACACACTCAACACAGTTCACCAATTGGTCAGTCATATATAAAAAAAATGTATCTATACAAATTATATCATACATTTTTCATAATTTTTCAATATTAGTAAGTATTTATAGATACTATTAAACATATTTGTATTAAATTGTAACAGAGTTATATTATCCGGTGTTTCGGTTTAGGCTACTATAATGTTTGGGTGAATACATCGTTTATCTTTTTTTTTACAAGCAGATGAGAGATGAAGTAACCAAGGCTAATCTATCATCAGGTACCCCAAGCCTGTATGGAGATAGCAATTATTAACTGAAATCTGTTGCCGCTAAAAATTATAAGATAAGACGTGTCCATTACCAATCCAAACACACCCAACACAGTTTACCAATTGGTCAGTCATATATAAAAGATGTATTTATACAAATTATATCATAAATTTTTCATAATTTTCAATATGTGTACGTATTTATAGATACTATTAAGCATATTTGTATCAAATTGTAACATACAGTTATGTTATCCGGTGTTTCGGTTAAGGCTACTATAATGTTTGGGTGAATACATCGTTTATCTTTTTTACAAGCAGATGAGAGATGAAGTAACCAAGGTTAATCCATCATCAGGTTCCCCAAGCCTGTATGGAGATAACAATTTTTAACTGAAATCTGTTGCCGCTAAATATTTCTGACGTATGGGGCACGACACCGGTAGTTTCTCTCTAAACAGAAAATATAAATGAAGATTTTTTTTGTCAGTGTTTTGCCACTTGTTCATTTGAAATATTCATTATTTATTTTTTTTATGTCTTATGGTTTATTTCAATTAAGCAGACGTTAAGTGATCTTTTATATTTTTGTGTTTTTGATACGCAATAATAGGTGGCCTATGAAAAATGTTGTTTTCTTCTTCATCATCTTGTATAAATTTCCAGTGTTTATTCAGAGCCCTTCTCCGTTGTTGAAGAGCTGGGTTATATTTTGTTGTAAATACTAATGGTATGTTTTTTTTCGAAAATGTCTTTGTGCGTTGTATTGTAATGTCATTTCTCTAGGTGTCTAAGTTTTTCTTTTATAATTGGTTCGATTTCAGATCGCTTGTAACCCCTCTTTATGAGGTTTTCAATGAACATTTCTACTTGATATTCAAGATCCTCTTTCTTGTTAGTTAGTCTAATAAATCTTGTGATTTCATCTAAAATGAATCCTTTAAAAACATACGAAGGATAAGCTGAGGATCTGTGTAAATACTGAAAGTTTTCTGTTGGTTTTCGATATATCTTAAGATCTAATATTCTTCCGTAAATGGTGGTTTACAGTGGGAGATGACCCATGTGAGATCGATGCACGCGATCTCATCTCACACCGGTAAATGACCAACCAGACGTGTTGATTTTTGTGATACAACAATCGTAACCATGACTTAACGTCATAAAACACATGACGTCACAATGTAAAGAATACGCAAATGGCGACAACGTTGTTCAAACAGTAAAGGTAACCAGTCGTTTCTTTTCGTTTTTTACGGAAGAAATAGGATCTTGCATAAGATCAAAATTAAAGATTGGGATATCTTTCACTCGTGTAAGAAATTCTACGTCTTTTCCTCTCGTTTCGCTACGCTCCACTCGAGAAAAGACGAAATTTCTTACACTTGTGAAAGATATCCCGATCTTTAATCTGACCTTATGCAAGATCCTATTATACTTTGGTTTCGAAATCTTTTTTCCTTTGAATACAGTCACATCCAAAAATTCTAGGCTTTCACGAGCAATTTCATATTTAAACTTGAGCAAAGTGTGGACAGAATTTGCTTATTCAAAGAGTTGAACAAGATCATTTTCATTACCATTGAAAATGATAAAGTCATCATCTCTATAGATAGACAGTGAAATAATGTTGTTGCAGTGCACATATGTATTCAGGATCTCAGTAATTGTTTCGAACATTCGAAGGTCAGTAAGAGGGAGATACTCCTTAGTTATGAACATTTTTTTTTAATTTAGATATTGCAAGTTTCTAGATAAAATTAGTTTCTTAGAAGATCTTTTATTTTTTTTCCCTTACGCCCAATGTTTAAACTTTGTTTCCCGCTGGCGTTAATCTTAGATAAAGCACGGATCTGAAAACACCTTTTTCTGCAGGGGACCACCGAAGGACTATTCTGGATAAGTTTGGTTTCAATTGGCTGAGTAAATTCGGAGGACAAGATCTTTGAAATTGTTTTCGCATAGGGCCCAATGTTAAATTATGTTTCCTGCTGGCAGCCATCTTGGTTATAGCATGGACCTGAAAATACATTTTTTCAAGGGACCACCCAAGGACTATTACGGCCAAGTTTGGTTCAAATTGGCTAGTAAGTAGTTTCAGAGAAGAAGATCTTAAGACCTATTTTTTCGGGTACAATTTTAAAGTCATGTTTTCCACTGGCGGCCATGTTGGATATAGCCCGAACCTAAAATAACACCCTTTTTGCAGGGGACCACCCAAGAACTATTCTGGCAAATCTGGTTCTAAATGGCTAAGTAGTTTCTGAGGAGATCTTTGAAGGTATTTTCCCATAGGTCCAATGTTAAAACTATGTTCCCCGCTGGCGGCCATGTTGGATAAAGCACAAACCTGAAAAAAAACATCTTTTTAGCAGGGGACTACCCAAAGACTATTGTGGCAAAGTTTGGTTCCAATTGGCTCAGTAGTTTCATAGAATAAAATCTTTGAACATGTTTTCCCATAGGGTCCAATTTAAAAACTCTTTCTCGCTGGCGGCCATAATGGATATATCCCGAACATGGAAAACACCTTTTTTTTTGCAAGGGACCACCCAAGGACTATCGTGGCCAAGTTTAGTTCCAATTGGCCCAGAAATTTCAGAACAGAAGATCTTTGATCATGTTTTCCAATAGGGTCAAATGTTGAAACAAAGTTTTCCGATGGCAACCACCTTGACATAATGTGGACCGTTTTTGCAAGGACCACCAAAGACTATTGTGGCTAAGTTTGGCTACAATTTGACAAGTTGTTTTAGAGGAGAGGACCTTTTAATGAAAAGTGTACACTGGATTCAAGCACGACCTACGGACGTCGGAAGAGAAGTGATGGCAAACGCTCACCCTGGCATTAGCAAGGTGAGCTAAAAAAAAAGAACCACATTTTTTGTAAACCTACCTTCAGTTTGTAAACCTGGTTCGTCAGACAAGACGTTTGTAGACTCAAACGTCTGGTACAATTCTATTGATACTGCAAATTATACAGAATGTGCATTAAACTTGTCATTTCACAACAAAAGTAAATAAATGGTATCACTACAGATAGCTGTTTAATTAAGCCAACAACAACTGGATTGTTAATTGTGCGCAGTGTTATACTCATTAGTTCCATATCAATCCAACCATAATTGAGGAGAACTTCTACTATTCTTATGAGACATTTTGTGTTTTTATTTAAAGATACTGAGA